>JAJPUD010004252.1:141434-159526 GCA_023553655.1 Myrmecobius fasciatus | reverse complement strand
TATATATATATATATATATATATATATATATATGTATATATATATATATATACACACATCTAGTCAGCCATCTTTCTTCTTATCTATCTACTATCTCTCTCCCTCTAGCTAATCTACATATTGTTCTCCTCCAGTAAAATGCAAACACCTTAAGGACAGGGTGCAAATTTTTTGTCCTTAAATAATCTACAAAGACTGATATTTTACATATGGTTGATATTTAATAATTATCATTTGTCAAATGAATGCTGAATTCCAAGCAAAATGGACTGCTAGCTATTCCCTAAATTCAATATTCCATCTCTGCTCTCCCTGCCTTTACAAAAGTTGTCTCTCTCTTGACTGGAGTTCACTTCCTCCTCATCTTCTCTTAGAATCCTTAGCTTTCTTCATAGTTTAGCTAACTACCTACTACAAGGAGTCTTTATCTACCCTCTTATTTATTTATTTTTTTTAGTATTTTCTTTCTTTTCATGATACTTACTTGTATACATTGTATATCTCTCTATTAGTATGTAAGCTCACTAAGGCCAGGGGCTCTTTCATTTTTTTTTTCTTTGTACAACCAGATCCAAGACTGTTGCCTTGTATATAATTGATGCAATCCAATGATGCAATCCAATTAGTATTTATTAAGTGCTTGCTATTTGCAAGACACTAGAGATATAAAGCTACAAACAGCTAGGAGGCACAATGTGTAGAGCTCACAGCAGGAGGACCTGAGTTCAAATAGTACCTCATATATTTACTACTATATGATCCTGACAAGTCACTTGACTCTTCAGTGCCTCTGTTTTCTTATCTGTCAAATGGGTAGAGTATTAGCACTTACCTCACAAGATTTGAGAAAAAATGAATTTACATATATAAATCTTTGGAAATCCTAAAGCACTATATAAGTACTAGTTATTATATTCTAACAGATCTAAAACAAAAAACAGACCCTACCATCAAAGAGCTTATATGTTACCAGAAGGATACAAGTAAACAGAATTTTATAAATGCCAATTTGAGGCATAAAAAAAGCACTAACCAAAGGGATCAGAAACTATTTCTAATAGAAAGCTGCACATGAACTAAGCCTTGTATTCAGTTAAATATGCTAAGAAATAGAGATGAAAAGGAGTAAATAATAAGCAGGAGCATCAAAATTATGAAAATGGGAGATGCTTCCATTTAAGGAACAACAAGCAGGGCAGTTTGTGGAAAAGTTTGTGGTGGGGCAAAAGCAAAGTGAAATGGGTCTGAGAAAATAGCAATATAGTGAAGGGTTTAAGTGCCAAGTCAAGCAGAGTGGCCATAGAAAATGGAGAATTCTTTAAGAGGGGTGAAACATGGTGGGTTGGGTAGGTCTCTTAGGAAGATTATTTCTCAGCTCTGTGCAAAACCTATTGGAGAAGAAGAGGCTGGCCTCTAAGAATCCAATTTGAAGATTATTAAGATAATCCAAGCAAAAAATTATTCAGGTTTGAACAAGAGAGGTAGGTAGCCATGACTCAGATGTGAGATCTTATGGAAGGAGACTCAACAATCTGGCAACTGATTAGCTAGAAGGATTGGATCAAATTGAGCAACAATAGCCATCTAGCTTCTACTTGTCAACCTTAAATGATAGGAAACTCAGTAACTACTGGAACAACTCCACTTTTGGAAGTTCCAATTATGAGAAATTTTCTGTACATCAAATTAAATCTGTTTCCCCAGTAGCTTCTCACAGTTTCCCCAGGTCTGTCCTCTGGAACCAAAGGAAACAAGCCTAATCTTTTTTTTTTTTTTCCCACATGATAACTATCCAAATACTAAAAAACAACTATCATGTATACTTTTAAACTTCCTTTCTCCAACCCAATCATACTTATTTTCTTTAACCAACATGGCATAGTTTTCAATATCTCCTCACCACCCTGTTCCTTTATTTTGTTCCTTTGGATACACTGCAGTTTATCAATATCTGGACAATAATGTATTACACAGAATGGCACAACACCCTTTTAAATAATATCAGATCAAGGGAGAAAAAAAAATGGGACTCTCAGCTTCCTTATTTTGGATACTTAAGCAGCTTAAGTTGTCTTTCCTTTTCTCAGCTGGTACATCATTTTGCTGATTCATATCGAATTATCAGAACACTAAAACTCCTACCTTTTGTTTTTATTTTTCACATGAAACAATGTCTGGCCATGTTTCCTTTATTTTGTACCTGACCATTTTTATACAATTATCATGAATAAATCAGAAATATGAGCCAGTAATGAGCCAGTTATGCAGGCATGGAGCCTGAAGCATTGAATTAAATGTATGTTATCTGCAATGTGCACAACTCTGCTTCCACAATTTCTCCCATAAATGAAAAATGTTTAGAAATCAGATCACGTTAGTGAATAGGTGGCTGAGCATATAAATGCAAGCTAGTGTTTCTGCCTACTTAGCTCAAATCATCCCTCCTGCAGGCCAACCATTGCCCTCATTTTTTTCATGCCAATCCCACCAAACTGTTGCCTGCCATAGGCAATCCTGGGCTTTATCTACTACCTTATCTTGCCCAAAAGAAAGTCTCCATATCACTCTCTGCACATTTTCTAGCTGTTTGGCTGTGTATTCCCTGTCTTTTCCCTATCTATAGACCCCTTTTGTATGCTGTCTTCCCTTATTAGAATTTAAGCTCAATGATCATTGTGGAAATATTTATAAAAGAATTGCACATATTTAACATATTGGATTACTTGTCATCTAGGGGAAGAGGTAAGGGGAAGGGAAAGAGTTAAAAAACCATTTAGAACACAAGATTTTGCAAGGATGAATATTGAAAACTGCATGTGTTTTGAAAATAAAAAGTTTTATATAAAAAAATAAAATAATTTAAATTCATTAAGAACAAAAACAATCCTGCTTCCATATATTTATGGTTTTGGTGTTTTTTAAATAGTGCCTAGAACATAGTAGGCATCTAATTAATACTTTATCATTTATGCATTAGTTCATTTATTAGAGAACCATACAAAATAAGACAAGTCATGAGTTTGTTCTATGTAAATTTATTCTATTCTAGAGTCACAAGATCTACTATTAATCCTAATTTAGCCAATTGTGACCAATTAGGTTACAAGGAAGATATAAAAAATACACAGATCCATTTAAATTCATTCCCCAATACTAGAAATGCATCTCATAGTTCAAGTTTTAAGATCAAAGCTCTATCATTCAAAGACTAGTAACTTCATATCCCTTATTTTATTGATGAGGAAATTTTTAAAAATCATGAACATTAAGTGACTTGTCCAAGGTGACCAAAATAGTATCAGTGGAGGGGAAAAGAGAGAGAGGTAAATTTAGATCCACATTTCAGAGTCAGTAATCTTTCCATGGTACAATGCTCTCATCCTTATCAATTTTATCCAAGCACCAGCTGGTACTGAAATTTGTGGATTGTATATTAGTACTGCTGAGAAATGTTCATGGAGTCTTATATATCTATACTAATATTATTATTGAAACTCTTTCTACTCCAGCACTCATCAACCTTATGCTCTTGTTTCCAAACTATAACTATTGAATTGCAATAGCTATTGCCTTTGAAAAAATGTTATGAAATTCATAGTTGAAAATATTTATCTCTTTTTCTTCCTGTCTGTTTATTTCATGGAAAAAATGTATTTATTCTTTAACTTTAAAATGTTGGGTAAAGCATCAAGTCTGAAGTCAGGAAGACCTGAATTCAAATCTGGATTCAAAAACTTATTAGCTGTGTGACTCTGAGCAAGTAACTTATCCTTGTTTGTCTCAGTTTCTTTATCTGTAAAATCAGCTGGAGAAGGAAATGGCAAATCATTACAGTATCTCTGCCAAGAAAACTCCAAATGGGATCGTGAAGAGTCCAACATGACTGAAACAACTGAATAAAAAGCCAGATAGAATGTCTTTCACATCAAAAGATTTATTACAAAGAAAAAGATGGACAGAATCAGAATTACCAGGCTAGAATGAATCTCATAGGTAGTCTAGTACAGATTATACCTGAACAAGAATTCCATCTACAATATTCCTGAAAAGCAGCCATCCAATCTGTTTTTAAAACCCTTCATCGTTGGGAAATATAGTACCTCCTAAGGGAGCCCATTCCTCTTTTGCACTCTAGGAAGTTGGATTTTGGAGAAGGAGAGTGAATTTACTAATATTAATGGCATAATGGATAAAGTACTAGTTCTATAATTAGGAGGAGTTGAGTTCAAATCTATCCTCAGACACTTAATGCTTCCTAGCAATGTGAACCTAGGCAAGTTGACTGCCTTGCAAAAAAATCTGCCCCCCCCTTTTTGCCATATGAGATCAAACAGAATCAATCTGAACCCTCTTTTTGCCTGCTGCCTTTTCAAATACTTAAAGACAGCTATTATATCCCTGCTATGTCTTCTCCCTTCTAGGATAAATGACCTCATTTTCTTTAACCAATCATCATGTGTCATAGTTTCCAGACATCTTAGTATTCCAGTTAGCTTCTTTTGGGCCCATTCCAGTTTGTCAATGTTCTTGCTAAAATATGATATCTGGAACAGAACACAAAATCCTCTAACTATCCTGATGTCTTAGTACTTTGGGAAAAGTTTCAATAGATTCTAAATTCATCAGGCAACATACCAAGTACATGGCCACCTGGAAGCTACACTTTCCAAAATTGTCTAGCAATTATTTTTATGTGTGTGTGTGCTTGTGTGTGTGTGTGTGTGTGTGTGTGTGTGTGTGTGTGTGTGTGAAAGAGAGAGAGAGAGAAAAGAGGGAACAAGAGAGAAAGTAAGCAAGAAAGAACTGGAATCTATAAATATATTCATCTGCAAGCAATTAATCATCTTCATCAAATTGCACATCTAAAGATAATTTACTCTATACCTGAATGAGAAGAAGTAAATAGTCAGGGGAAAAAAGGGATATATAGGCAAAAAAGACATAGTTTCCAAGAGACCAAACTTAACTAATCAATATGACTATTCTTTGGGAAAGGATATATGGAGAAAAGTGGAAACCTTGCCTAGGAATGAACAGACAGCTTACTTGAAGACTGAGTAATTTGTTACTGATGGCAAATATCTTACAGAAAGTTGTCTGATCATGGAGCTAAAATGGCAAAGAAAAGGCAGTCATTTATCTGAGCTCTTCCCCAAATTCCTCCAAACACCTTTATATAATGCAATAAAACAACTACTAGAGCAGCAGAACTCACAAAAGGACTAGCCGAATTAATTTTCCAGCCCAAGACAAATTAGGTTACCAGAAAAGTCAGCTGCACCAGGGTGAGAGTGGAGCACAGTCCAGCACAGGCCCCAGCAGAACAACCCCAGCACCAACAGACCCTAGACCTTGGGAGTCACTGAATCAGCAGTGGCAGCAGTGGCTTGCAGAGCTCTCAGCCCACAGGGAGAAAGAGCATCAAACAACTGGTCAGAAAGAGATTATAAGAGTCTCTTTGCTAGCAGAGAAGCAGCACTCTTGTTTCACCCATGCTCAAATCTGGGTCCCAGTCCTGGGTGGTGGTCAAGGAGGAGCATTAGCCCACCAGAGCTTGTGGTCATAGTTGAGTTCACAGTTCCAGGACAGAAAAGAGTGCTTCTGGTTGCTCACAGAGTAATAAGTTTACCTCTTCTTAACTCACATCACCTTGGAAGAATTGAAAACTTATAGATACCTAGAAGTATCTCTGAAAAACAGCTTCATAAAACCCCTAAAGCTTGGGACAGCATACTCTCCACTCCAGAGGCAGACCCCAACTTTGACAAAAAATTTAAAAGTCAAGTAATGGGCTGAGAAAATGAGTAAACAACAGAAAATAATTCTGACCATAGAATGGGAAAAGAAGCACAATGATTCACTGAAGGAAAAAATTCCCTAAAAGTAGAATTGGCCAAATAGAAAAAGGAGGTACAAAAGAGCATTAAAGAAAATAATTGCTTAAAATTTCTAATTGAGCAAGGGTAAATTAATGATTTTATGAGAAATCAAGAAACAATAAAACAAAAACAAAAGAATGAAATGATAGAAAACAATATTAAATATCTCATTGGAAAAATTACTGACCTAGAAAACAGAGCCAGGAAAAGTAATTTTAAAATTACTGACCTACCTTAAAGCTAAATTCAAAAAAGAGAATAGAATCATTTTTTCAAGAAATTATTAAGGAAAATTGTCTTGATATTTTAAAGCCAGATAATAAAATAGAAATTGAAAGAATCCACCCATCACCTCCTAAAAAGACTTTCAAGCATTCTTGATGAAAAGAGCAGAGCTGAATAGAAAATTTAACTTTCAAATGCAAGACTCAAGAGAAGCATAAAATGGTAATCAGGAAAAGGAAATCATAAGACTTACTTAAAAAGGTAAAACTGTTTACATGGGAAGATTATATTTGTAATCCCTAAGAACTTTCTCATTATTAGAGCAGTTAGAAGGAATATATATATATGTATATACAGAGTTGAATATGAAGGGATGATATTTTTAAAAAATAAAGTTAGAGGACAAAAGAGGAATGTATTGGGAGAAAGGGAAAGAAAAAGTTATTTCACATAAAAGAAGTAAGAAAAATCTTTTACAGTACAGGGGAAGAGGGAGGTGTTGAGAAGGCATAAATGAATCTTACTGTCATCAAAATTGGCTCAGTAAGAGAATAACACCACTCTATTGGGTATAGAAACAGAGAAGTAGGAGGGGAAAGGAAAAAGAAAAGGGGGATACTAGAAGGGAGGGCAGATTTAGGGAGGGATAGTCACAAGCAAAATATTTTTTGAGAAGGGATTGGGTAAAAGGAGAGAAAATTGAATAAATAAAGGATCAAATAAGATGGAGGGAAATATAGTTAGCAATAGTAACTCAAAGTAAGTTTCTCTGATAAAAAAACTTGATTTCTCAAACATATAGAGAATTGAGTCAAATTTATACAAATAAGAGCCAACTGATCACAAGATATAAGTAATTATTTAAAGTAACCAAAACTATTTCTAGCCATATTAAAAAACACCCTAACTCACTATTCATTGGAGAAATGCAAATTAAAATAGTTCTGAAATACTACCTCTCTATTAGATTTGCTAATAGGACAAAAAAAGGAAATAACACATAGTGGAGAGGATGTGGGGAAAATGAGACATCAATGTACTGTTGGTGAAGTTGTGAATTAGTTCAACTATTCTGTAATGCAATTTAATACTATGACTAAAGAGCTATAAAATCATGCCTTCCCTTTGACCTAGTAATACTAAGTGCATTCCAAAAGAGATTTTTTTTAAAAAGACCTATATGCACAAAAATATTTGTGATACCTTATTTTTGGTCACAAAATTGGAAACTGAGGGGATATCCATCAATTTGTGGAATGACTGAACAAATTATGTTGTGTGTTTTTGATGGAATAATATTGTGCTATTAGAAATGATGAGCAGGATGACCTCAAAAAATAAACAAAACTGGATGCTTATGCAAAAGGAAAGGTATTGTGTACCAGCAATATTGTAAGATGAACAGTTATGTATAACTTAGCTATTCTCAGCAGTACAATGATTCAAGATAACTCTAATGGACTTATGATGAAAAATGCTGTCCATCTCCAGAGAAAGAACTGTTGGCATCTTAATACAGATTGATTGTGTACAAAGTAACAGCAAAATTGTAAAAATGAACAGTTATGAATAACAGCTATTTCCATCAATACAATGATTCAAGACAATTCTTAAGGACTACTAATGAAAAATGCTATCCATCTCCAGAGAAAGAATTGTTGGTGTCTTAATACAGTTTGAAATATAATTTTAAAATTTTTCTTTATTTTTCTTAAATGTTTTTTGGTCTATGTTTTCCGACACAACATGAATAATATGGAAATGTTTTGCTGACTTTACATGTATAACCTATATAAAATTGTTTGCCTTCTCAATGAGGTTATGAGAAGGGATAAAAGGAGAGAATTTGGACCTCCAAGTTTTAAAAACAAATGTTAAAAAAAGTTACATGTAACTGGGGAAAAATAAAATACTAAGTAATTTTTTTTAAAAAAAGAAAGTTCTCTAATCCTTCAAGATATATAGAAGTAAAATTATAGAATAAAAAAATCATAATTTCTGTCATAAAGTCCAATGATCTACTATAAGTTAGAGACAGATAATCCTATTCTCAAAAATATTTATTGAGCAGCTAAAATTTCATGTGCAGCCTTTCCCAAAGACATGGCTATTGTTCCTCAAAGCTTTAGAATTTAATGAAACTAGACAGACACATGTTCTCCTTTCTCTTTTGGATAGTGTGTAGATTACTTTTATCTTAAAAGAAGAAAACCGATATGGCACTAATATATTTTGTCTAACCTTGGATAGAAAAGTGGTGATTTTGTTTAGAGAGATCATTCTGATAAAGTGATAGTCTCCAACCCCTGTCAAAAGGGCAGAAAGAGAATTGGTTTTTAAAGGTACTATCAGTCCAGCAGAAATAGCTATGCCAGTGACACTCATCATCTGCCAGTTCTCTCTTGGTCTTTTATCTGAGCTCTTTGCCAGTGTAGACATGGACACACAAGCATTAATGAAAGAAACTCAAACAAGATGACAATTTAACCCCTCTTCCCTACAGGGACATCTCTTATATAAAAGACCCAGAAAGAGGACACCCAGAAATAGATATAAAAAGGCACCTGGGGACTCCAGGACTCCAAACTTATGTAGATTCCTTATGTCAAAGGTCCTGGCATATTCTATTCCATTCTTTTGGGTTTATGCTCTGTACTTTAAGAAAAGACCATTCCTGTTCCCTTTAAATATAACCATTAAGAGCAGTCCTTTCTCTTCCACATTGTGTTTTAACTCTCCGCAAAGCACAGGTGTGGTTGGTTCCCAAGTTAGAGACACTGCTTTCTCTCTCCTTTGCCTCCTGCAGGATCAATTTTACTTCTCATACTACTATTGTTAAAGTTAAGTTTAAGATTGTTAAGAACTTTAGAAATCTAAAAATATTATTTACTTTTGTTTTGGGCTAATGCAGGAATCTAATTAAATAAATAGATGATAGATATAGAGAGTAAGAAAGAAAGATAGATGAATAGGTAGTTGATAGACATAGATAGAAAGATAGACAGACAGACAGATAGATAGATAGATAGATAGATAGATAGATAGATAGATAGATAGATAGATAGATAGATAGATAGATAGATAGATAGATAGATAGATAGATGGACGGGCAGACAGACAGATAAATAGGCAGATAGATAAAGAAGTAGACAGATATATATATATATATATATGGATATATATAAAGAGAGAGAGGTAGATATAAAGAGAGGTAGATAGATGAATAAGTATACCATAGATAGAAAGAGAGAGAGAGAGAGAGAGAGAGAGAGAGAGAGAGAGAGAGAGAGAGAGAGAGAGATGGATAGATAGATGTTTGTCTTTGTATTTGGCTAGACCATGCAAAAATTTGTATTTTTTGCTTTTTTTCTACAAGGTTGTAGAATTAATATGAACTATATCATTCTCATTTGGTTCCTGCTACCTGAGTGACTTTGAACAAGTGATTTAACCTTCTGGAATAGGGGTTGAACTTCAACACTTCTGAAGTCCTATCAAATTCAAAATCTGTGATTCTACAGTATTTTTTTTTCTTAATTCACATAATGCTTAAAGAGTTGAAAATAAAACTGCTTTATTTAATATATAATAGCTTATGCAATCCTATTTTTAATGTCCATTTCAGGGCCCATACTAATTTGTCAGTCAATCACAGAAACCTTAGAAAGGCTAATGGGCATGGCTCTCTTCAACAATGAAATGATTCAATTCAGTTCCAATTGTTCAGTGATGAAGAGAGCCATCTACACCCAGAGAGAGGACTGTGGGAACTGAGTATGAACCGCAATATAGTATTTTCATTCTTTTTGTTGTTGTTTGCTTGTATTCTATTTTTCTTCTCTTTTTTACTGGTTTGATTTGATTTTTCTTGTGCAACATGATAATTGTATAAATATGCATACATATATTGGATTTAACATATTTCTACCATGTTTAACATGTATTGGACTTACCATCTAGGGGAGGGCATGGGGTAAAGAGGAGGGGGAACTGAAACACAAGATTTTGCAAGGGCTAATGTTGAAGAAATGTCCATATATATGTTTTGAAAAATGAAGAGCTTTAATAAAGGGGGGGGAAAGCATAAAAATAATAAAAAAGAAACTTTAGAAAAGGTGAGGAATCTTTTTTCTGCCACTGGCCATTTGGATATTTATAACTATTTCTGGGCCCATACAAAATTATCAATTTGTAGAATTCATGCAGCAATATATATATATATATGACCTTATGGCCCAGTGGGCATCGATTTAAGGAAGCTAAGTAGACCCATGTATGATCATAATAGCACACATGTTAGACAACAGGAACACACACATACAAGCAAGGCTTTGAAAAACCAAGTTAAATTAGACAAATAATCACCACCTCATATTTTAATTTTTTAAATCTGATATGTATTTCACAGCCAAGAAACGTGGCAGTTGTGTTTGTTTGTTTTTAAGAATGGATATTTCTCCAAAGAAAAATGCAAAGATTGAATTATTTTAATATATCTCGATGATTGTTTGACAGAGGAGAAACTTGGAGTCATATAAATCAATTAGAAGGAAATAACAGCAAAATCTGATGAGGGCCTGAACTACAAAAGTTACTATATGAGTGAGTGGAAGGTGTCAGAATCAAAATATTTTATGACAATAAAATTGATAAGACTTGGCAACTAATTGATATGGAGGGGGAAAGAGGTAAGGCTGGAGGCAACTAGATCTGACCTGAGTTCAAATACAATCTCAGACACTTAAAACTTACTGGCTGTGTGACCCTGGGCAAGTAATTTAACTCCAGTTGTGGAGTGTTCAAAACAACAAAAAAAAAAAAGAGTTAAAGATGTCTAAAGTTATGAGCCCAAATGACTTTACAATGTTGCTAAATGCTTTATGGAAAGTGTTTGGAAGGAATGAAAGAAGGAAAAACATGCATTTTTTTCAGGTATATACTACATCGGGCACTGTGCTAAGGGCTTTACAAATGTTATCTCATTTGTTACCCTTGTATTATTATCCTTATTTTCTAATTGAGAAAACTAAGGCAAGCAGAGATTAAGTGACTTGCTCAAAGTCATACATCTAAGAAAGGGGAAACTTCCAAAAACATCAGAAAATTCATCTCAGAAAAAAGTGCCTAATGAATGTTTTAAATTAATTGATGGATGGAGTAGGAAAGGACCTTTTCCATTTTCTAATACCTTGACACTATTCCCTCAGAATATGAGGGAGGTTACAGAGGCTTGAAACACATTAAGTGCTTTTGCCCATTTCGTAGTTTGCCATAGCAAAATAGAAAAATATATAATTATTAATTGATGGCAATCTTTCTAGTAACTAGCTTTTATCCTTTTTTAGACTAGTCCTCATCTAGATAATGGATGCTGACCTAATGCTGGGTCCCATAAAACAAACCTGATCAATTTGGTGACATCTGCTAGGGTTTGTGCTCAAATTGAATCACCTACAAAAATATCAGGTAATTTCCATGTCTTAAAAAGATACCAGAGTAACTCTGTAATGGATGAGGAGAGTACTAAGAGCCAATAATGATTTTTAAAAATAACTCTCCAGTGGCTGTTATTCTAGCAAATTTAGAACTTGAAACTCAGTTCTTTACTTACTTTTTCCAAGAGAAAAAATGCTCCCTAAGGCCATCAGAACAGAATTTTCTCTAGTCTTAAATAATTTTCTGACCTCTAGATGTGACCACTACTCCTTGGTCAATCTCCAGGAAAAATCTGGGGCTCAAAAATCACTAGTAGTTCCCTCAGAAATCTCCAACATAATCTCATACTTCCCTAATTGATAAATATAAATGTTTTGACAATTCTAAGTAATTTCACATTTTTAGGTAATTTCTTCCAATCCCCTACATTTCTGGTCCTCATACCCACCAAATGTAAACTATAGGAACATGTTAATGGGAAATCTAATGCCTTCTACATACAAAACTCTACCTTCTATTAGAATTGTTATTGACTCTTAGTTTTTACTTGAATTTACATTTATTTTACTTATATTATTCATTTAATTTATATTAAATTACTTAATTTTTATTACTTATTTTAATATTATTTTTATTGTTTATTTTAATTATTTAATTTTCTTTAATTTATATTTAAATTGTGTTTTCCTTTTGGGCCATAGGAGGTAAAGAAGATAAAATCTTGATAGGAAATGGAGTCAAGAACCAATCTGTAGATACAGTATGTCTTACAAATGAGAAGAGTGCCTGGAATCCTGGCTTGAATCCAAACCCTATTTCTAGTACTTCCTACCTATGTGCAGTTGGGCAGGTAACCAAGTAACTCCTTGGACCTCAGTTTCCTCAATTATAGCATGAAAAGTTAAACTAAATGGTTTCTTGAGATGCTTTCATTTCTAGAACTATGATTCTATATGATGGATTTATGAAATAGTATATGATGTTTTTATATTTTAAATCCTAAAGGAAGCTGTTGGAAACTTGGATCAAGCCACTAGGAGGCAGGAATTCAAATAAGTTCCTGGAAGCATCTGGGAATTAGTGTTCACCCATCTCTCTGTCCTCCTCCAGTGCCCAGATAGTAAAGGAAAACTTAAATAGACAACACCAATAATCCCTTGAAGACCTTCACCCCTTATACATGGCAGCACTTACCTAATGCCTTTCACATACAGAATCATATCATTATATAACTGTAAGGAACCTTAAATACTAGCGAGCCCAAGTTCTTCATTTAAGGATGAATATAATGAGGTATTTTCCCCAGTTGGTTAGTAGCAAAACCAGTAGCAAAAAAAATCTTTTACTCAACCAATCAATCAACAAGAGATTGTTAAGTAACTGCTCTATGTTAGGGACCGTGCTAGGTCCTGATAATGGAAAAGTGAAGTAATCTCTGCCCTCAATGGACTTAGGTTCTAAAAAGATGGAGAATACATATAGGGAACTAAATGGCACAGTAAATAGAGTGCCAGACTTGGAGTTAGAAAGACTTCTGTTCAAATCCTGGCATTTAACAACTCTGTGTCCCTGAGGATCAAATGAGATAAAAATTTAAAAAATTTTATGAACCTTAAAAAATAAAATAAATAGTAACTAATAATATTAATAATAATCAATTAATAATAAAATTGAGGACTTACAGCCAGGGAAGAGAGTTTTACTAAAGATTAAGCAAACACAAAATGTCAGACATAACTCAACAACAAGAAAACATGGGGGTTGTGCGTAGAGCCAAAGTAATCATTCCCTTTCAAGAAGCAATTTTATTTGATTATTGTTTCTAGAGGGAAAGCAAAAGTGAGGGTGAAGGACATGATAAATATTGAACTTGGAACAGGTTAATGGTCAGGTGTACAGGTTCTTGTAAGTATCTAAATGGTATATGAATCAAGGTTGTGAACCAGATAGAAATATTAGACTAGATTTCATTCACTAATCCACCAATCAGTCCCAAGGTAGAGTCCAAAACTGAAGTGGGGGGCTTTTAGGGGCCTCTAGAGATTAGGGTTCAGAGGATTATAATTCCTGATGAGAAAATAAGGAGCAGTGGATGGTAAATGGCAAGATGTCTACACTTGCTATCCTGTTCACTGGCTAGATGGAATGATCATTAATAATGGGGTTTTTTTCAAGGACAATGAGCAATAAGGTTAAGTAGAATATGGTAAAATGAATATCACAAAATGTACAGTAAAGTCTAGCCAGAGGAACAGAGTGCTTGGCTAAAGGCATATATCATATCCCCTGCCATTTAGAACACATGCAAAGTAAAAGCAGCTGAGACAATGACCAAAAAGTTTAAAAAGAAATTCCAGATCCTTAAAAAAAATAAACAGAGATGACTTAGAATATGGTAGATTTGAGAAACTACTTATATAGAAAATTCCAGTGCTCAAGTAGTGGCCAAAGGAAATATACAAATTGCTTTTCAGGGAAAGCACATGATGGATAGAGTTGGTGAATATATTAATGATGTTGTTAACCAACTATCATGTATCTTTTCTGCTTTTTCCTAAAATGGAGTTAATTTACACATTTCCCCTGAGCAGCAGAGAAAGCCCATCCATTAACATGATTTTCCATGGCTTCTTTGAGAATATATTTGACTTAATTAGCAGAACCTGATGGAGAAGAAATTGACAAGGCTGAAGGCTGACTTTTGGTTCCTGGTAATTTTCGAAAGGCTTTGTGTCAATTTGTCTGATGACTCAGAAGACTGATAGATTATGACTTGAAGGCAATGTCAGAGAAAAAAAAGGGCAAGTTTTCCCTCAAGCTGTTTGAAATATTGCTAAAATGGGAGATACTGCCTCTCTCAGAGTCCTGTATCTACAAGTGAATAGTTTTTAAGGCTGAAACAATAGTCCTTCCTCTTTCTCAGTTTAATTTACTTTTTTTCCCATCTTTTTCAGAATGATAGCTTTGGATTGCTTTTTACTTTATTTACATATTTATTTGCCTAGACTATATTAATGAGTTATGCTCCATGCAGCAAATGGCTCTTCCCTTGGAATTAACAAAACAATTAAGTTAGAAACCATCCTCCAAACCAAGAGGATTTCAAACTAAATTAGCCACACTCCACTCTCACTTGCTAAAGCATGTGCCCAGCACGCAAATATCTTCCAAAGGAAATTATGCTCCAAGAACAAAGTCTTGAATCTATCATAATCTCTTTCCCCAGTTTGCTGCACTAGAACTAATAAATTGAAAATGAGAGAATCACTGGAATCAATGGATATATTTAATAAACATTAGTCCTTTCTTTCCCAGGTGAAGATTAGAGCTCCTGAGATGCTAATTCACTGGGACAAAGTAAAACAATTAAATTTGTCTAAGGAAAATAAACCTTATAATATTTCTATCTTTTAAAAAGCACTTTTAGTGTGCAGTATTTTGTTACAATTACAAGTCTAGCTATGATTATATTATATATAACTATGATTATGTGATTATAACTATGATTACATGATTATAACTCAGATTGGCAAAGATTTAAATCTCAGATCATTTAAAGATGTTGATCTTCATTTCTTGGATAAATTCTTTAACTTTTTGTGACAACTGGCATGGTCCAAGGTCATATTTCGGTAGTTAATCTTCATTTGGAAATTTCTGTAATTCTAGAATGATTCTGCTTCCTGGCAGAATATACTAATCACAGTGACTTGCCCAAGGTCATGTAGCTAAAAAAGGGTCTGAGACAGAAAGCCTTCCTGACTCCAAGTTATTTCCCTTAAGAGGAACATGAATTAACTAGCAATCATCAAGCAAAGGATAGATAGCCAATTTTTGGCAGTGTTGGAAAGTCAGGCAACAAGAATTACATACCTTCTGTGTAGTAGGCATATAGTTCACATATAGTAAATGGCCTTGAAGGCCCTTTCAAACTCTGAAATTTTGTAATCTTGATTATTCTAAAGTCTTCCTTCTGAGGGATTTTCCTTTGCTTTATACAATTTTGTCCTTTGTGCTTTTCATTGTCCTAAGGGTAGAAGTACAAATAGAGGAAATGGAGACATTACATCATTCTGTACCAGACTGATGTCACAAGCAAATTATCTAACAATAATGTCAAAGGTCCTCCAAATGAATCATTTCCATCTGTAGTATCTTCTAAAGCATCAGTAAAAAAGTTAATTTCATTCAACTCCATGATCTCTGAGATGATATTGGTTATGAGGCTGTGGCAATAACATAACTGCTACTTTGTTTAGATCATAAATTTCATCTATCCTTTGAGATGATGTCTTCAAGTGTTATCTATTTTTGATAGATTATATAATATATAATATATATATCAACATATATTACATTATAATATTACATTATTATTAATAGTTGGCATTTAATTAGTGATTTAAAGTTTGCAAAGCCCTTTATATATGCGGTTTCATTTGATTCTGACAGTTGTACAACCCTATAAGATAGTTAGTATTATTATACCCATTTTACAGATAAGGAAATTAATGCTATGCTAGATCAAGTGACCTGTCCAGGATCATATAGTTGAGGACTTCGTGTGTCTGATAAAGGAAATCTTCAGGACCCCAAGTTCTGTGAACTTTATAGCTGCCACTGATGAAAGACAATCAGGTGAAATTAGATACTCAGTGGTACTCCAGAAGGTAAGAAAGAACTTTATAGCTGCCACTGATGAAAGACAATCAGGTGAAATTAAATGCTCAGTGGTACTCCAGAAGGTAAGAAAGACCATGAGTAATAGGAGAAAGTTGCAAGAGAATAATTTCAGCTTGACTGAATATAGAAAAAAACTTCTTAGAATTTAGAGACATCCTAGAGTGGAATGGGCTGCCTCAAGAGGAGGTTAATGACCCTCCTCAAGGTCTTCAGGCACAAGTTAGACAACCATCCATCAGGCATAGTAAAGTAGGAATTCCTTCATTTCCTGGTCAGACCAAATGCTCACAAAAATTTCTTCCAATTCTTAATTTTTATGATTCTATTAAAAATGTTCTCATATTATAAAATTCCAATGGGCTGTTAGAATGATTCAGACAACTTTGGTACCTAGAAAATGATAAATCTCATTGATAATAAAGTTTCACAGAACTGTAGATTTGTAAGAGAAATCACAATCAAGGACTAGAAAAGACTTCAATGCCCCCTTAGTAATTCACATACTTCCTGTGAGGGATATCAAAGGCCAAGAGTCATATAACTCCAGAAACATGATTCAGAGGCACAAATTAGTAATATGCAAATTTCTATAGCATTTTTAAGGTTTCCAAATGATTTTACATATGTTACATGAATTGATTCAACTGATTTTCCACAATGACTCAGTTAGGCAGGGTGCTATTATTATCTCTGTTTTATTGATGAGGAAACAAAGAGAGATTAAACAACTTTCTAAATCACCCAGCTGGTATATGACCAAATTTGAATTCAGATCTTATTGACTCCAGGTCCATCGCTCTATACAATTTGAAAAGTATCTGGTCCTTTATGAAGACAGAGAAGGTATGATTAAATGAGTAGGAGGATAAATATAAGAGTATGAAAGAATCCTAAAGAGAAAAAAATATTGAGGAAAAAAGGATAATTGGTACTACACAGGAGTCAAGAAGGATAAGGATTGATAAAGGGCTATTAGATTTTTTGATTAAGAAAATAGTGGTAGCTTTACAGAAAGTAGTTTCAGTTGAATAAGCTGCCATGCTATAAAATGTTAAGAAGGAGGTGAAAAGAAAAGGAAGTAGAGTCATCTGTTATAGATAGTTTTCTCTAAGAGTTTAACCAGGAAAAAAGAAAAAAAATAAATTGAACAAATGAGAATCTTTTTTAGGCTAGCTATGACATATACATGTTTGTAGACAGTAGGGGTACAGCCAGTAAACAAGGAGAGAATGAAGATAAATGGGGATGACAGGGATCAAGCTACTAGAGAAAATGAGATGAAACAGGATTTCTTGTACATGTAGAGAGGTTTGCCTTAGAAAGAAGGATCATCTATTCCTGTGAAACAGGGGTACAAAAAAGATAAAAGTAAAAGGTACTTAGAAATATAAAATAAGGAGCAAGTTATTTGCTAAGCATTGAAAAGCCAAAAACAAATTGATAAAAATATGAGGGGAAAAATCAAAGACCTAGAAAATTTACAAACTGCATAACCCCTCAAGAATTTATTTATATAACTTTTTATTCCTTAAAACCATCAGCAAGCATCATATGTAATGGAGACAAACTAAAACCATTCCCAATAAGATCAGGAGTGAAAGAAGGCTGCCCACTGTCACCATTACTATTTAATATTGTATTAGAAATGTTAGCTTTAGCAATAAGAGAAGAAAAAGAGATAAAAGGAATTAGAGTAGGTAATGAAGAAACCAAATGATCACTCTTTGCAGATGACATGATGGTATACTTAGAGAACTCTAGAGACTCAACTAAAAAACTACTAGAAACAATTCACAACTTTAGCAAAGTGGCAGGATTCAAAATTAATCCACATAAATCATCAGCATTTTTATATATTACCAACAAAGT
>JAJPUD010004252.1:105193-136434 GCA_023553655.1 Myrmecobius fasciatus | reverse complement strand
AGAGGGGAGGGGACTGGGGGTAAAAGTTGTAATGGAAAGCTTTGTAAAGATCAATGCTGGGGAACTACCTATATACATGTTATACAAATAAAAAGCTTTAAAAATAATAATAATAATTTCTTTCAAATAAAGGATAGATATCAAATTAGACTGAGATAATCTGATTCAGAAAACCATGAAGTAATATGTAAATAATTAGATGAAATGCATAGAGTAATGGGGGCATCATTGAAGCATTGAAGCAAAGGGAAGTTGCATTTATGCTGGTTAATCCCAAAGGCAAACCAAGGCTAATGAGTACAAATTATTGGGAGACAGATTTTAGATCAAAATAAAAACAATCTTACCAATTGGAGTTGTCCAAAAAATAGAATGAAATGTCCTATAGTGAATTCCTCATTTCTGGGAATCTTCAAAGGCAGAATATAATTACAAGATGGATTTTGTAGAAGTATTTTATGTTTCTTAAATTGGTATTGCTACTGCTGCTCCAACCTTCCAAAGCAAACCATGAGAGACTAAGTCTGGAAGGAGCTCAGCCACCCACTTCTGAATGGTCTAGATTCTCGGAGAATCATCTTTACCCTGGACATTTTCCTCTCTGCCATTGCCCTTTATCCCCCATCCCACTTCCTACCTCTTTCTCTGTAGATAATAAATAAATTCACTCTGCCATTGTCCCAAGAAACAGTTTGTAAAATCATTGCCCTACTGTTCCTTTCACTATGCTGGTAATTTTTCAAACCATGATTCTTTTTCTTGGCCACTACTTCCGTATATGTTGGCTCATCCATTAATAAGCAAGTTCTTTCAGGATAGGGACTGTCTTTTCTATTTGTAAGCATGTATATATGTAAATATGTTATATGTATCCATTATATGTATATGTGCACATACATAAATACATTCACATACATATGTGCATGTGTATTTGTATCTCCTCAGTGCTTAGCACAATACTTGGCCTCTTAAAAATAATTTTCATTTATTTATTCATGTAGGTATTAGAAATTACTTCCAATTATAAACTCATAAAACTAGTTTTTAAATCTGTAACTACAGCCTAATATATAGACTCATTATTCCAATCCAACTCCACTGTAACCTCATAATTTACAAGCCCAAGTAATAAAATTCCTAAAGAAGCAAAAAGCTAGCTAGCAAGCAATCTATAAGCATTTTTAATTATGTGACAGACACTGTGCTAGATCCTGGAGATAAAACAAAAAAGCAAAAAACAGTATGTGTCCTCAAGGAATACACATTCTAATTGGTGAGACAACCTTTACATCAATAACAAAGAAAATACTACTGGGAATACAGGGGCTAGGGTACTATTCTTCCTATATCTAACCATACAGTTGTGGTACTTGCTACACAGTGCAGCCTTGCTCTAATTAGGGACATTAGATTCCCTTGTTTCATTTTCTCTCATATGAGAGAAAGACAGGAAGAGAGAGAGAGACAGAGACAGAGACAGAGACAGAGAGAGAGACAGAGAGAGAGAAAGGCAGGGAAGGAGGGAAGGAGAGAAGTGAGGAAGGAAGAAAGGAAGAGAGAGGGGGAGAGAGAGAGAAGGAGGGAGAGAGGAGAGAGAGAGCAGTTTAAAAAAAAGTAGGCATTCAATGTGTCATAAATTGGATATAGAATTTTTTCATTCCTATTCACAAAAAAGATGAAAATTATTTATAAAAAAGAATCATACCAAATGGAAAAGAAATTCAAATAATAATTATGACAATTGCAGGAGTGGGGAGGCTAATATCAGGCTTGATTAGAACATAAAGATGTTTTGCAATGTTACCAATTATGCATTTCAATTGTTCCACTTTTGCATTGAGCATTGTCTGGTAACTCTTGGATGTGGATGAAATCCACTTGCCTGTGGGTAAAATGATCAAGTTGAACCAATCTTCTGAAACAGGCATTTCCCTGCCATCAGCAAATGACATCAGAGCTGTCAGGTGCTCCAAGATCTAATCATTTCAGAACTCATAAAGTCACCATAATTCTTAGGCATGTTACAGATGATATTCATAAGTTATGAAAGAATAAACATTAAATAATATAGAAGGGTCTGTTCTTTTGGCCTCATGGAAGTCAGAAAGAAGATAGAAAGGTACCTCCTTGCCTACTCAACTTTCAAGACAAACTCAAAATATTCCACATATTTTATAGCTAAAAACAAAAGAGATTCTCAGTTAACCCAGTAGTTTATTTTTGTAATTCTCTTTACTCATCAGTTTTCCATCTTGGTAGTCAACTGAAAGATTTTTCCCATCATCACTCTTTACAAGTCCTTCAGTGATGAGTCATAGATGATCAGAAATGGTTCCCCCAACTTTCTACCTGATTGGCTAGAACCAGACAGAAAAATATTTTTATATGTTCCAAGAATTAACAAGACACATTAAAAGTTGAGAGAATATAATCTTTAGGAGGCATTAACATCTGCAGGGATCAGAAAAGAACTCCTATAGGTAGTCTAGGTTGCAAATTAAAATATAGAACTAGAGTGTATCAGGCATATGATCATATGCATAAAAATAAGACTTTTGTTTCAGAGACTATTAATGAATACAATATGAAAGTTATGTGAAAAGTATCTCACAGATAGTAGTCATATAATACCCTGAACTAAAAGGCACAATTCTAATCTTTGACCTTGCCACTCTGAACCTTCCTTCTGTTAAATTTTTCCCTGGAGAACAGGATAATCCCTTCAGTGTAAAGGATTTTTTTCCCCATTGAGATGCTTATTTTTGTGTATTTATTACTGAACTTGTTTCAAGGGTTGCCATGAAAACGGGATAAACATTCACAGCACAAGCTGTTCCCCTTAGGAACTGAAGATCACGTCCACCAAGCCTGAAGTTGTTGGCATGAGGGTTAGCATTCAATGTGTGTTTAAACTATTTTGGGTTAGTGAGTCCAAACTGTCTGATACTTGATGCTTGATTTGGGACAGGCCATGGAGTATGCAGAATAGAAACATAAGAAAAGGAAGGCAAAATACTGGGCTTTTCTATGGAAAAAAGAAGGAATAAACATTTTACTTCATTTTGTGTACTCACTAGGATGATGGGATTATGGATTGAGAATTGGAAAGAATCTTAGAGATTATCTTGTATAAATCACATTTTTACAGATGAGCAAATAAGTAGAATAGATAATTTACTAAGTGGCAGTCTAGTCCAGAGGTTTTTTAATCTTTTGTGCATTATGGATGCCATCTGTTGAAATCTATGGACCCTTTCTCAGAATTATGTTTATAAATAATTGAAGGAAATGCTCAATTTCAGTGAGAAGTTAATAAAATACAATTTTTTTTCCTCAGCCAAGTTCACAGACTCGCTGAAATCTATCCACTGACCCACATTAAAAAGCCTTTGTCTAGGGACTTGGAAGGATTTATATAATCCTTCAAGCTGAAATATAATCCCTACAAATAATATTAGCTTCATTGCATCTCTGAATGTAAGCTCTTTGAGAGTAAAAGCCTCAGCTTTGTCTTTGGATCTCCAGCACCCTAATATTTGGCACACAGTTTCTCAGTAAATACATACTGATTGGATAATTATTATGTAAAGAGTTGGTGATGAATTATCTACATAAAACAATGTAACAGAATTTAGATTATAAAATGCTGGAAATAGCCCATGGTTCTGAATCAGCCCATATGACCAACTCATTTAACCTGATAAATGCATTCTAGGTTTAAGTTAACATAAAAACATATAACATAACATAGAGATGCAGCCCATCTCTGGAAGATTCTTTATCAAACCATTTCCAAAGATTATGGTCCTCCCTTGGAGAAAATTAAATTAGTTCAGGGATCAGGTCTTGGCAGACCCCAGATTTATCCTAAAACAGGGATGACAAAGAATCCAAATCATATTTGGGGATGTATATTTGTATGTAGTGGGTTAATAGTCAACATAATAATAATGACTAATATTTATATACCTCTTACTATGTGTCAAACAGCATTCTTACAATTATGATTTCATTTGAACCTCACAATAATCCTGGAAGAGAGGTGATATTATTATCCCCATTTACAAGCGAGGAAACTGAATCAAACAGATGTTAAGTAACTTGCTCAGTCTCACATATCTAGTAAGTTTCTGAGGCTGGATTTAAATGCAAGTCTTTCTGATTCCAAGTCTACTACTGTACCATCTCAAGGCTCCTATGAATCATTTAGTTTCTTACATATTGACCTATCATGAATTCCAAAAGGCAAGTCAAATGCGTTTAGTTTGTTAGGGAGTAGAATTATATTATAACTTTTATAAGTAAAAGTTATCTTCTTCACAAGAGATCTTATTGATTCTTACATAAATAATATTTTAATGAGACATACATTTTTTGACATGACCAATATGGAAATTTGCTCACTTGACTATGCATATTTTCTAAAAAGATTTTTTCCCCTTGGTTGTTTTTTCAGTTGGTGCAAATGGAGGTAGGAGAAAGAAAAAGTAAATGAATAAATATTTATTAAATGAAAAAAAAATCAATTGAATTTTTAAATCAATTTATCTTACTCTCTTTTTACATGTCTCTCCCAGAGCCAGGATTCATTAGGTACTCTTTGGTCCCATGTATTCTCTATATATCTGCTTTGGGAACAGGTACATTAAGTATAACCCTTTCTTCTCCAGACATCTTGTATATGTACAAGAGAAGCATAGTTTAAGGGAGTTGTTTTGTAACTTCCATTCTTACCATACCCATTAATAAATCACTTTTCTTATAAAAGCTAATTGATATCAAATAGTTGATCAATATTGAGAGTTACACAATGGAAGGGAGCTCATGAACAAGAGTAGTAAGACAGAGACAGACAGACAGAGTGTGAGTGAGTTAGTTTCTTACAGGAAAAAATTTTAAACTGTATTTTTATGTATAAGAGAGATCATCCCAATCAGTCAAGTTGAAACTTCAGAATTTATAGGGGGGAAAATGTACTTATAACAGGAAAAGATAAGAAATTGTATAGATATTATAAAGTTTTAAAACTTTGAGATAAAGGTTAAAAGCCTATCTTTTCTTGTCACTTCATATCCCCCTAAAAATCCTATCATTTTTAGTTTCCATATTAATTTTGTATTTACACACACAATTTGCCTAATATATCAGTGATCAGCTATAAAAGAAACTTTATTAAATGGGGGAAAATAGATCTTTTAATTGATTTAATATTCATATTAGTGCCTCTATTGCTCTATCAGGAAACTAGGAGTAGTAACATCACATCTAAGTGACACAGTGGATAGAATGCCAGGCCTGGAGAATGGAAGACTCATTATCTTGAGTTCAAATCCGGACCCCTACACTAACTACCTGCACTAACTACCTGTTTGATCCTGGACACGTCATTTAATCCTGTTTCCCTCAGTTTCTTCATCTATAAAATGAGCTGGAGAAGGAAATAGCAAACTATTCCAGATTCTCTGACAAGAAAACCCCAATTGGGGTCACAAAGAGTTGGACATAAATTACTTAATTGGGATTGGGAGCAGAAAAGCTGAGTTTGAATCTAAACTCTGCCACTTGGCATCTCCGCAATCTCAGACAAGTCATTTAACTTCTCTGCTCCTCAACTATTAAAATGAAGTATTAGAAGGGTGTTAAGGTAGAATAAGATGACTTATTCCACCTCTGGGTTTGTAATAATCCTGTAATCCATATCCAGTTACTTATACTCACTAATTATGAAACTACTTGAATTATCGGACCTAAAAAAAATAGAGTTTGATGAATTTGGTATTCACCCACAGGAACAACAAAACAAATAACAAAAATCATAGCCTTGTTATTATAGTTTATAATTTAGTGGGATATACTCTTTGGGGAATGTAGATAGTTTGTGTGAACCAGTGTCTTTAGGGTCAGATATAGTGCTGTGAATGATCAGATTGGTGTATCTCATTTCTGTCCCAAAAGCAATAGATCACTTGAAAGCTATTTTTTTCAACAGCCCATTTTCCTCAGGGAGACATACACGAGAAAGCAGAGAAGAATAAAAACAAAAGACAAAACAGTTGAGAATTAGTGGGGGGTTTTATGATGTGTTTTAAGATTTTTTGTATATTTTGTTTGTTATTCTGTTTTTTATTGAAATGATATGTGCTTTCTTAAGCCTTCAAACATCCAAGGATAGAGAGTGAAGAGTATGAATAAACAACAAGAAGGAGAAAGAGAAAAAAATACAGCTAGATTTCTCTTTATGGTTGAGGAAGAAAGACTCAAAACATACCCTACTAATGGAATTTTGGCTTTCTGGCTCAGTTTTGAAGCCCTCTTAATTACCAAAATTAAAAAGCCAGCAGGTAAGACTAAGCTATTTTAAACCTCCCAGAAGGAATACTATTAGAATTGATACATTGCAATCAGTAATAACAGAGAGAGAGTGATTTTCAAGCACTGGAGTTAACCACTCAATGCTGTACTGATTACTCTGTAATAAGAAGTTTAATATTGTTTCTGTGTAATCCAGAAAACTATTCAATGTCTACTCTATTCTCTCAAAGTATCCACAAAAGCTACACTAGGTCAAGTGCCCAATATTAAAAACTGGACAAAAGAATAAGGTACTAGCCCCTGTAACAGACTTTGAGGGGGAGTAGCCCTCTCAACCACCAGTCCTACCTGTCTCCCATTCTTGCTCTGACTAAATGAGTACTTTGATTATGTGGATTTCCCCTGCCCTATACTAGCAAATGTTGAGTCCTGTTCCCTCAATCCCACTGATTCATAGCCAATATCTACCATGGGAGAAACTCTTTTCCTTTGATGCCTTTTCCTAAATTCTTATACCATAATCTCCTATCTTTCCATCTTTTTTCTCTCCCTCATTCTAACCATTCTTTATTCTCACCAAAACACTCTCTGGCCTATAAGTCCCTCATTTTTTTCTCCTTCTTCATCTTCAACCTTATAGTTAATCAATTCAGCATTGCAATGTGCCTCAATTTTGAATCCTTATTCCATTGTTCATCCACTATTAATGCAATGCTAATCCTTTGTAGTGATCTGCTCCTAAATCAAACTTCTCTGCTCCTATCCCTGAGTTACTGAACATAACTAGAGGAAGTCACACAATTGTGCTGTGTCCACTACAAATTAATGTCATCTAATTCAAATAATCCCTCATTAGAACATGGAAATCCTTTTACTCTTCCTTGATTGACTCTCTAGCATTAAGAGAGGACTAGCACCTCTGATATGAGTTTTTTCAGGGCTGCTTATCTATGTTTGATGTCTACCTGTCACCTAATTCTCCCCTGTGGCTCCAAAAAACTGTTGCATATTGTGATATATGCAAAGTTTGAGAGACATAATTTCTGGGTAATCATTTTATTAATAATACTAGCATATTGTTAATAAAAGGAGTCAGTGATTCTTTCAAATGCCAAAGACTTATCATGGAATCCACTCAATGCTCATATGCTCTTGGAAAAGCGGGTGTTCCTGGGAGGTGAGAGAATGAGTATTATAGGAAAGATGGACCTACTCTGAGGGATTTCACTTTAATCATGTCATTTACTTCCAAATCACCCCAGCCTTGGGCCATTTAAGCAAAGAATTTATCCTCACCCAAAACAGTGAATATAGTGGGCAAGAATCCACTTAAATAAGATGATTTAAATGCGGTAAATTTTTAGAGATCAATAATGTATTTCAAAGGCTAAGCTATGAACAAAGAAATAAGACAGGGAAAACAACCTAAACCTACCCCATAATTGGTTATTAATAATCATTTCTCTCAATGTGCAGTGGCTATAACCAAGCAAAACCATCTTGGCAGATGGGTTAAACCAGGTTGAAGGTAATCAACAGACCTGTGAGTGGATTAGGTGGAATGTCTTACCTCAATCATGTTAAAACTTTCTCTGTAGAATGGGTAAGAACAATTTGTTCTAAAGGCCATGGAGGCAGCTGAATAAATTGCTGTGGATTACTTAGAGTTTAAGACATGGAAGATTCCAAGGTCATCCACTGCATTCTGGCCAATCATCCTGACTTTTGTCTTGCCACTGGTAACTTTGGTAACTCTGAAAGAATGAGGCTGAGGACTTTGTGCAACTCTCTTTCACTTAAATCCAATTCATAGTCAAGACAGCCCAAGATGTCATTGAACTTCTTTTAAAACAAAGAAAGAACAAACCACAACAACAACACTGAAATCAGTTAGAGACTTTTTTCCATTCTTCTTAAACCTCCAATATCACCCCCAATACTCTCTACTTCAGCACATGATTTTATCTTCACTGAACAAATTGAGACTGTCATTAACTACTTCATTCCCTCTCAACACAATACAATCTCTCTACATTAATATCTGTCTTTCCTTCACTCAAAGTTCATAGAATTAAATTGTCTTTTATCCTTATCAAACTGATCTCCATACTAGTGCCCAAGATCCCATCCCCTTCTATCCATTCTAGGAATTTGATATATTGTCAATTCTCCCTCTCTTCTTTAACTATTCATTATCTATTGGCTCCATTCCTGCTGCCTACCTGTTTGCTAAGGTTTTCCACATCAAGGGAGCATAAATGTAAAGTTAGAAAGAACAAAATGTACTATCAAACCCAAGAACCCTTTCATTTTGCAGTTGAAGAAACTGAGGCATGAGGATTTTAAATGATTTTACATTGTTAATAAAATAAATACCTGAAGTGGGATCTAAACACAGGTTCTCCTGGTTCCAAGTGCACTGATAGACTTATTCTGAAATACTGCCATAATTTGATCTTGCCATCCCATTACTAGTCTATATCTTTCCTACCTTTATAAAACAGTAACATCTTTTCTAGACAAATAGGATGACCCATTAAGAATCTTAGATGTATTGTTTATACTTACTGACTTTATTTCCTCACCACTTTTTAAAAAAATAATAGATTTAGCAGTTGGAAGGCACCTTTGAGGCAATCTAATCCAACTATATATGAAGGAATATCCATCATAACTTCCTAATTTGTGGTTGTTGAGCTCCTGCTTGAAGACTACAAGGAGAGGAAATCTATCATGTCCTGAAGCAAACCATTTCACTTTTGAATAGTTTTAATTGTTAGGCAACTTATTTTTTTTTAAATTCATTTGTTTTACTCAGTTGAGATCTGTCATCTCATCCTCCAATTCCAACCCTAATCTGTAATTAAGAGCATTATAAACACATCATTATTAAAAACAAACTTTCACACTATGTTAAAAAAATTATCATATTCTACATTCCCAGTCCTTCACTTCTCCATCAAAAAATATGGGTAGCATATTTCCTCACTTGTCCTTTGAAATCCTGTTTAGTAATTATGATGACAATAGCTCAGCACAATAGTATTGCATCACATTTATATACCATAATTTGTTCATCCATTTTCCCTGTATATGAACCTCCTTAGATTCCCATTCTTTGCCATCTCACAAAACTATAAATATTTTTGCACATCCTCAAGGTTTGCTTTTCTTGGGGTTCTTCCCTTCTTTAATTACCCTCCCTCTAATTTTTTCTCCTCATATTTCTCTTCTATTTCCCTGTTGAATGAAATGTATTTCTGTACCCAATGTTTTGTACATATATTCTTCCTTTTAACCAGTTCAGATGAAAGTGAAGTTCAAGTGTCAGCAACTTCTTCCCAACCTCTCCTCTTTGTATTTATGCATACTTGTTCATTCTGATTATTAAAATAATTTGATCTATCTAATAAATATGCATGATAATTTGAATGGTGTCCCATATTTAGGACCTTCTAATACCCTGGTATTAAGCTTCTCCCTGGTCACTGGAGTAGCTCTCAGTGTTTTCAGGCCTCACTCATCCCCATTATTTGCAGACCTTCCTAAGTTGTCCTAGGCTGGACAAAATATACACTGATGTTTTATGGATTTTCTCATCACAATTTGTGCTTTATATTTCATAGATCTGTTTGGAAGAATTTATAGCTGGGGGCATACCATATTTCTTCCTACTACTAAGCCATCTTGGCTTTACTACTTGTTTTCAAGCCTAATTTTATTTCTTTTCAGCTTTCACTCATTGTTCCTAGTAAATCCTCTGCCCGATTCCCCTAGATTCACTAAATAACTAAATCTAATCTCTTTTCAACATAAGAGCCCTTTAAATACTTGACACAGTCACCTTGCCCCTCCATCCATTCTTTTCTCCGGCTAAACATGCCCCATTCCTTCAATTGATCCTTATATGGCATGGATTCAAGGCCTTTCATAATCCTGCTTGCCCTCTTCTGGACATTTTCCAACTTATTAATATTCTTCTTATATGTTAGTGCCCAGAACTGAACACAGTTGTCCAGAAGAGATCTGAAAACATGGGAGTACAGAAGATTTATCATTTCCTTGTAAATCCTAAAAGGTATCCTCCTCTAAATGTGGCCCAAGACTACACTAGTGTTTTGTTTTGTTTTTTTGTCTTCCTCAAAATATTGCTAAAACTTCCAGAACCTTTTAAAAAGGATTGCTATCCATGTTTCTTCCACTTCATATTTATGTAGTAGATTATTTGTACCCAAATCATTGAATTTCATTTTATTAGATTCAGTCTAATGCTCAAACCTTCAAGGTGCTTTTCAATCATTACACTATCATCCAGTGTTAATTATTCCTATCAGATATGTATTACTCAGATTTTTAAATGTCTATAATCTTTCAATAACAACTTCTTTTCTTCATTAGGACAATCTCTTTAATAAATTCTAGAATGAAGTAGTCAAGATTCCAAAAATTTCCATACCCCCAAATCATTTTTCTTTCCAGTTGAAGGGAATGAGACTCAAAAAAATTTATCCTATTTGGACCTTTGAAAGATTAAATTCAAACCTTCAAACCATTGAAAGATAAAATTATCATTGAAGCATACCAAGGAATTACTAGTTGCTCTGTTTTTGGCAAAATTCGCCCACTGAATCTCTGAATATTTTTGGCAACTGTTCTCTAGCTATATCTTACCTATCTTGGATTTCTGAGGTGAATTGTTTAAAAAAATCTGAACCTAAGACTTTATATTTATCCTTATTGCATTTAATCTTGCTAAATTTAGCCATTCTGAATCAGTTTTGGAAGATTTGGAGCACTGCCTATTGAACCTTATGCACAAACATGAGTGGAGGTGTAGGAGCTATTTTGAGATTTCTTTAGACAAAAGTATGCCTGTTTGGAGTCAAGTGAAAAGAAGCCAAGCATGGACATTCCAAGCCTACCACTGACATTGAATCTAATAGCTTCAGTTGAGTTAGTTTATAAAATGTATTATCTATAGAAGGGGTTCTTGAAGTAATTGATCAATAATAATCTAAATTCAGATGTTCATGAAAGTACATGTGTTTATAAAACATAATATCCAGAAAAAAATGACTAATAGTGAAATTGAACCCAATGATAAATAAATCCTAGAAGATTTAATAGAGAAATCATCAGATAAAGACTTGGTAGTTTAATGGTGAGAGCATTAGATTTGGAATCAGACAGCTTTGACTTTAAATTTTATCTCAGATACTTAACTGTGTAACCCTGAATAGTAACTTAACCTTCCTCAACTTCAATTTCCTCATGCATCAAATGAGAATAACAATATCACCTGCTTCATGATTTGTTGTGAGAATCAAATAAGTAAACATGGAAAATCACTTTGCAAATTTTAAAACATGTTATTAATACAACTATTATTGTTATTATTCTAAAGGACTTCTCAGTTCCTAGGAACAGTGTAAATAATATGACATGAGAATGATTTAATCTCATGTGTATCTCCTTTTCTCAAATCACTGTTCTTTTCTGCATAGATCAAATTTGTGAAATTAATGTAGGGATAAGACATGAGAAAAGACCTATGATAGGATGTCCCCATGGTGATTTTTGATACATTGGTCTGGTTCGTTAGATTGTTAGAAGGACTTTCTATATGCAATGCATCTTCTAGAGACTATAAATTTGTAACCACTGAACCTCATCCAGAGATTAGAATTAAACTGCTAGCATGCACAAAGATCTAATTAGATCCATGTGTTCACCCCCCAAAAAAACTTAGTTCAAAAAAGCAGTTATACATGGATAAAATGGGAGAAAAATTAATTTTGATATAAATAATAATAAATTTTAGTAAAGATATTGATAAGCTGAAAAGTATCCAAGGAGAATAGCAAGGATTATTACTGGAGAGCCTAGCATTTATCTTTATGAGGATTGGTTGAAGAACAAAGGATGTTTGTTCTGGGGGACAGAACTAGGGGCAAAAGACACAAATTACAAAGAAGCAGATCTTTGCTTGATTTCAGGAAAATTTTCTTGATAATTATAGATATCTCAAATTGAGATAGATTGCCTTGGGATATAGTAGGTTTTCCCTCACTTCTGTCTGGTTAATTTACATATTAGTTATGTTGCATGTTGGGTAGAGGAATTGCTTTTTTAAGGATAGAATGGGCTATATAGCTAATTTAAGTAGTAAGTAATTAACACCTCAAAAATAGAGAAAATAGTCCAAAAATTCAATGATATAATAAGACATATAAGGGTAAAATCAAAATACAGTAGAAATAAAAAAAAAAACCACACATGAGATAGCTATTAGAAGAAACAAAGAACCTAGGGAAATAAAGTATAAAGGTTGAGACAGAAACTATGAATATCACATTTCAATGTCATAAAAGAAAAATTCATATAAGTAGAAACAGAAAATCCATAGATCACCATCAGAGAGAAACTACTATTATAGCACCTCAAGAAATTGGATTGCCCAGTTCTAGAGCTCCTAGGTATGTGTGATTATATACTTTTACAAGGGGACAAACATACATATCTATATCTATTCATATTTATATAGTATACTTATGTATATATGCATGTTCAAGAAGAGACAAACAGATCAACTACAAATTAGCTCTTGTCAGAATCACATAGAATTTTATATCTAATCCAGAAAATGAAAGGAATTATTGTAACATATTTCACCAAAAGATAATGGAATAAATGGTGCATATCCAAGTATAAATTAAACCTATAACTTCATAAAGAAAGTATAGTTTCAACAAAAAACAATAACTTATAGGCATTCTTGCTAAAAAAAAAAAAAAACTCTCAAAAGTTTGCTATACTATCATGCTGTTATCTATGAGGAATCTCCAGGGTTAGAGATCCATAAAGAACTTTCACTGGATGAAACTAGTCTACCAAACAGCAAAGTCTGAACATGTCCAGGTGCTTTATGGAGCTTAAACTACTAGATATAAAATGAAAGGCAAATGTTTCCCACAGAGTTACTATAAAGTCTAAAGTCTCAGACAACTATCACTATATGTCTTTGATCTCTGTAGATCTTATATGGGACTTATGTTACATAAGATGACTCTACTACTGTTATCAGTAGACCATCTACTTAAGAGTCAGAGGATTCTTATATTCTTATTCTTATGTTCCATCTAAAGCAGAAATTACATGTACAAGTGACTTAACAAGTAATTGAGTAGAAATAAAGCAATTCTCATTGATGGAGCGATCAGATTTGGGTCAGAATTAGGAGAAAAACAAATTTAATACAAAATCCAAGCTGGGTTTGTATTTGGATATCGTCAGAATCCTGAAATGCAACAAATAAAAGCAAGTGGGAAATAACAGGCACAGGATTAATGATCTAGGCTAGAAGGTTAATAGTTAATCAGAAACAAATTACAGAAAGTACAAGAGTTAACCATTTATCTTGACTAAAATTTCTCCATAATACTTTGCTCTACAAAAAGATGATAATTTGTTTATATCGGCTATTTGCATTTCTCCCTCCATCACTATACTTAGCTTCCACTCTTTATCATTGATGTAGACTTTCTGTGTACCCTGCCAGTTAGCTAACAGTATAGGGAGGCATTACTGTGATGTATATTACCTTCACTGCAAATCTTGTAGACTGTTGTTATACCAGATCTATATTTGACTCAATAAAATGGTAAATCTGTGATGACAATGTAATTCAGAATCAACCATAGGTTTCATCACTGAGTAAAAAAATATGAATATGAGGGACATATTTGAGAGATCCTATAATGTCAAAATAAGGATGACAAAATTATAGAAATTCAGAAGGAGAGATCATATGCATCTTCTGTGAAGGCAGCCCAATCCATCATTGGAGATCCTCCTGAAGAGGCTGGATAACCACTGAAACCATATCTACCTCATAGCCAACAAATACATTGGGAAAGAATAAAATACTGTTTCAGGTTTTATTCCCTCTGGGAAAAATAGCATAAAACGCTTTTTTGAGTACGAAAAGTCAGAATAAGCTATAGGAAAAAATAACATGATCAATTTGTATCATCAAATCAAATTTAGCAACCAATTGTTTTCACTCATCTTAATGCTGATTTGTGCTCAGGCTGAGGTAACCCAGGGAACATACAGATTTCCATTCTAAGAGTTTAGCCAAGCTTTGCAGAAGAATGTAGCATCAGAAATATGGCTGTAAGAAATAGGACACCTGAGTTTTAATTCTGGTGTTACCACACTTTTTACTTACTGAATTGTTACTGAGTGAATGGTACCATAGGAGCTGTAATGGGCAATACAAAATGGTCCCTGGTCTCCAAGACATTAACTTTCTCCATAACCTTGAGGGTTTTCTTTTGATCTCCATTAGACTGTCCTCATAAAATAGGAATGAGAATATTTGATGTATAACCCATACATAAGTGACATTTGGCTCAAGTTTTATTATAGTACAGGATTACATGAGTGAGACACTGAAATCCTTAAAATAAAGGTGATCCATAAATGTCAGGCATTGGCTGACACCCAAGATTCAGCAGAGACCAATCACTCACTGACATCAGAGAATATTTTCAGGAACTAACATACAATATACAACACTAACTCTCTAACTTAATGACCTGTACTCAGAAGTCTTTTAAGAATTATGTTGATTTATTCTCCATTTATTTTTTGAAGAGATATTTCACTTTTATCCTACTGCTTTCAAACTATGTATTATAAAAGGTCTCAAATGATAGCCACCTCAAGAAAATTAGCCAAACAGTAGAAATCCTCCAGAAATACTTAAATATAGATTAGGCCAAGAATATATTTTGAAGCATTATATAGAGTCAGTCAGAAGCATCCATGTCTCATAAGGGATCTTGGAATACCAAATGTCAGAAGAAGTGGAATAAATTCAAGGTCAAATTGTGGATAGTATCATGAATATTCTCTTTGGAAAGGGTCCCATGATATCTGACTGCTAATGTTTTACAATCTTTCTCAAAGGCACACATAACTAGGAGTCTGAAATAACTCAAATTGGTTCATAGAGCCCATTGTTAAATTTTCAATATGAGCATTTATACCTTAGAAATCAGCAATCCAAGACTTGATTCTTTGGTTCAAGCTATTGCTTGAACTTGGATCTTCTAAATTTCAGACCAGGAATCTTTAAACTATACAACATTACCTCCATGGGAATTCTCTTCTCAAAAGTATGGAATTCAGGACTCCTCAAAAGTCATAGATAGTTGCCATTAATATAGCACTTAAATATTGGCAAAAATGCTTTACATATATAGAGTCTAGAAAGTGATAAAAATGTTAATTCAAATTAAACTTGAAAGTGCATCATGTTGCATTATTTTTTTTGGAGAGCCAATTGTTAAATATTCATAAGTTCATCCCAACCTAGGAGACTAGACAAGATGAGAGGCTTTTCTTAATACTAGTTATCCTTACCATTTGTATTTAGTTTTGCCTCTAGATAACAGCAGACAAGTAAGACAAATGACACTTCTGGAACCATTTCTTGGAAAATTCAAGTCTCAAGAGACGCAGTGTTGTTGTTGTTCAGTTCTTTCAGTCATATCTGACTCTTCCTGACTTCATTTGGTGTTTTCTTGGCAAAGATACTGGAGTAAGTTTGCCATTTCCTTCTCCAGCTCATTTTACAGATGAGAAAACTGAGTCAAACAGAATTAAAAGTGACTTTCTCAGAATCACACAGTCACACAGGTAAGTATCTGAGGCCAGATTTAAATTCAGTTCTTCCTAACTTTAAATCCAATGTTCTATATACTGTGTCACCTACCTGGCCCTCAGGAGGCACATGTGAAATTGAATCCATTGCCAACCCTTTGGCATTTTCTTTACCAATGACCTCCAAATAGTTTCCAGTACTGAGCTATGCACAAGACTTACTCCAAGGATGCACTGGCCAAGAGAAGGCAACCAGGTAAGCAGAAGCCTTGGACTCTCACCACTTTGCCATATGACGTTTTACCTTATTCTTGTTTGTTCCACTGGCAGCACACTCAGTTCTGTACCAAGAAGTCCAGCTTGTGGACAGCTGTGCAACTGTGCTTTGATAAGCTACCTTTCTACCCTATAGATCATTGGTTAAATGAATGATTATTTAAAATCATTAGGTACTATTTTATGCATACATCCTGGACTTTCTGATTATAACCTGGAGACTGAAAAGGTCAGGTTGGTAAAAGCAGAAAGAGGGTCTATTTGGAATCAAAGTGGGTTCAAATTCTGGCTTTGCCACAAAATATCCATGTTACCTTGCCCAAGTAATTTAACTTCTCAGTGTCTCAGTTTCCTCATCTGATTAAGGAATGGACAATCCCTAAGGTCTTTTCCTTATATATCTTTGATATGATGGTGCTATGAGATCCAATCCCCCATCCATTCAGTATAGCCTGAACCATAACTGTGGGTGGGCCAATTGACAACCTCAGAAAAAAGAGCATTGGGTATTTATATAAATGAATTAGTCTCTCCAAGGCACACAGGATTATAAATTTTGCATATTACCCAAGAAGAAGAATATCTGAAAATGTGTTTTGTATAAATAGATAACCAACTAGCCAAATAAACAGAGTAGTCCTTCCCATTTGTGTCAAGGCCCAGGCTCTTAGATTTGACTATAGTTTTGTAATTCTGCCCTCACTTCTCTAGTTTAAAAAAAATTAATGTTTTGAATAGAATTCCATCCTACAGCCAACACATTCCCTTTGGACTATTCCTTTTTCTCTACAAAATGTCACTTCAGTTTTCAAGACAAAAAGTGCTTGATAATACTCTTGGCAAATTTGGTTCACCTTCTTTCTGGCATGGTTCCCAGAAAAGGTCTTGATACCTCATAAAAAAAATCAAAGACTTTATTAAAGTTCAGGGCTGCCTATTCTTTCTTGTACCTGAAGACTCAGCAATGTGTTTTGCCAAATACTAAGCACAGGGATGCAGTCAATAATAAAACAACAAAGAAAGCCACATTAGCAAGCTGGAAATCTAATTATTTTGCATGGCTTCTTATATTTGGTAATAGACTTGTAGTAAAAAAATAATATTCACATCTCAACAGTCACAAGAATAATTTTTAATTTTTTAATTTTATCAATTTATCTGAGATAATTGAACTAAGTTCACAAGTTCCATTAAATTTTGATCTACTGTTTTTTTTTTTCCCTTAATATCCCTAGTATATTAGGATTACCAGGAATCTTAAAGATCATTGACCCCAACTTCTTTATTTGATATTTAAGTAAATTGAGGTATAGAGAAGTTCATTCTCCTCCTCAAGTTCATATTGCTCAATAGTGACCAAGATAATGCTTGAACTTGGCTCTCCCAAATTACCACTTCCATGGAAGGAGTTCTCTTCTCAAAAGTGTGGAACTCAGGACCCCCAGTTGTAATAGATAGTTGTCATTATAATAGCACTTTAATGTCAGTGAAATGCTTTCCAGACATATTGCCTTCAAACCACAACCTCTCTGGTGTGATAAATAATATAATTATTATTATTATTATTTCATTTTACAAATTTAAAGAACCTGTCCATGATCACAGAGAGAGTAAATGTAAGAGGTGGAATTTGGTTCAGTTATTCCTAAAAACAAGTTCAGTGCTCTATAGAAACCTAATTCTGGAATTTCTATCTATGTGACCTTGGGCATCTATAAAATTAAGAGGAGTTAGACGACATGCTACACAGAACACATACAGTACATTCACTATAAATTTATCTTATCATCCAACAATCCACTATGCCACATTTGTTTTCAGTTTTCAGTTGTGTCCAGCTCTTCATTACCCCATTTGGGGTTTTCTTGGAAAAGATGTTTGCCATTTCCTTCTCCAATTCATTTTTCAGATGAGGAAACTGAAACAAACAGGGTTAAGTTTTTTTTTCCCCAAAAATCACACAGCTAGTCTGAGGTAGGATTTAAACTCAGGAAAATGAGTCTTCCTGAGGCCCAGGATTCTATATACTGTACCACCTAGCTACCCTATGCCATGTTGCCTTTTCTATTATCCATCTATCAATCAACATACATTTAATTAGGTGCCTACTGTGTGTCAGTTACTATGCTAAGTGTTAGGGATTCAAGGACAAAGAATGAAATATTTCCCATTGGCAAAAAACTTACATTCTAGTAAATATATATGTAAATATACAGCATAGTAAATAAATAAAAATATACAAAGAATTGTAAAGGTATTTTGAGAGGGAGGCACTAGCAGTTAAAGGGACCAAGAAGTCTTTGTGCAAATGATTTTTCTTGATCCATAACTTCAGAAGAGACAGAGTCTATGAGTCAGAGGAAAGAAGATGCTTATTCTAGGCATGGGGGCTAGTCAATAAAAAGGAAGAAAGCCAATGTATAAGGAACAAAGTGGTCAGTTGGGTTGAACTGCAGAACGTGAAAGAGTAATAATGTCCAATGAGGCTAGAATGACAGTATTGTCAAAGGTTCAGTTACTATGGTGAGGCAGCATGCTTTCCATGAAACCCTTGGACTTCCACTCTTCTTTCTGAATCCATCCATCCATCAGCAAGTATTTATAAAGTGTCTCCCATGTATGAGTCACTATGATAGACTCTGGATATACAAAGACAAAGGCAGTTCCTTGCCCTCATGGAGCTTACATTCTATCAAGAAAAACAATATGGACAGGATTTTTTATGCACAAAATAAATACATAAATACAAGACAATTTGGAAGAGGGAAGTCATGAGGAGCTAGAAAAATCAGAAAAAGTTTTCCATGGCATTTTCTTCAGAATAAACTCATTAAATCTTTCTCTATAACACACACACACACATATATATCATTAGAAGATCCTACTATTCTATGTCCACCAAAGGCAGTAGGTTCTTTTTTTTTTTTTTTTTTTTTTTTGTTTTTTTTTTTGCTTTTTGCTGAGGCATTTGGGGTTAAGTGACTTGCCCAGGGTCAAACAGCTAGGAAGTGTTAAGTGTCTGAGACCAGATTTGAACTCAGGTCCTCCTGACTTCAGGGCTGGTGCTCTATCCACTGCGCCACCTAGCTGCCCCAATAGCAGTAAATTCTTCCCAAAAAAAAGTCTCTGTAGCTCATGTTGCTTTTCCATCTGTCACAGGGAACTATGAAAAATGGTACATAGCTTTACTGAGAAAAGCTTTGGTGAAACTTGGAGGTCTGAGTTAAAAGGCCTATACTCCTATAGCATTAGCTGGATCAGTTATGAACAAATAAGTAAATAAGTTATGGAATAGATTTAGGGTAGTTTGAATCAATTTTTCTACCAGATAGATTGATCTGAGACTCCTTTATGAGACTTGGGGGTAAAAAATATATAAAGTCAACTGAAGACTCTGGATTAGAGCTCTTAAGGTCCACAGAATTCATTTTGTTTTCACTTCTTTCCAGGAAAAAGGGCTGGGATGGGGTGGGGAATAAGAATTTATTAAGTGCCTACAATCTCTCAAGCACCGTGTTATTCATTTTACAAATATTATCTCATTTGAGATCAAATAAGTACTGTTTTCATCTCTGTTTTATAGCTGAGGCAGATTAAGGTTAAATTACTTTCCCAGGGTCACACAGCTAGTAAATGTCCAAGGCAATATTTAAATGCAGGTCTTCCTAACTCCAGGCCTGGCATTCTATCTACTGCACCAACTAGTTGCCTGTCTTTTTAATTTGCTTTTTACTTATTGTTTTAACTAGCTTGGAAATTGCTTTTATCTAGAAGAATTTGAAAATCCTTATGGAAAAGATAAGTGTGGAATGACCTGGAAATGACACAGGCAATAGCATCTGGCTCAAGACAATGGAAAAGCGAATGTTTATGGAAGCCCTTTTTGTAGTGGCTAGAAATGGAATGGATGCCCATCAATTGGAGAATGGCTGAATAAATTATGGTATATGAATGTTATGGAATATTAGTGTTCTGTAAGAAATGACCAGCAGGACGATTTCAGAGAGGCCTGGAGAGACTTGCATGAACTGATACTGAGTGAAATGAGCAGAACCAGGAGATCATTATATACAGCAATAACATGACTATATGACGATGAATTCTGATGGACATGGCTCCCTTCAACAATGAAATGTTTCAAACCACTTCAAATTGTTCACTGAAGAAAGCCATATACACCCAGAGAGAGGGATATGAAATGTGGACCACAACATATCATTTTCATGTTCTCTATTGAGGTTTGCTTACATTGTATTTCTTTTATCTGATATGTCTTTTGTGTAGATACAATTTTTCTTGCACAACAATAAGTTTGGAAATATGTATACATATATTCGATTTGCCAAGTATTTTAACATAATTAACATGTAGTGGATATCCTGCCATCTAGGGGAGGGGTGGGGAGTTGGGGGGAAAATTTGTAACAGAAAACTATGTAAGGGTTAATGTTGAAGAATTACCCACACATATGTTATGTAAATAAAATAAAATTTTCAAAAAAAAAAAGACAATGGAAAAGCTGCCTAGTCTAGTTTGCAGGCCTTAGCCAATTGGGTAGAGAATGGTAGATGGGGCCCTAGACAGCTTTGGGCAGACTCTCGAAACAGACTGGGAGGAGTGGGGGTGGGCCAGAATTGGGCCATGTGTAGGCCCATTTAGCTGGAAATAGACATGGGGACCATATGAGTCATTTGTGAGTAGGACCTAGCCATCTGGGTGGGCTACCAACTGAAGTAGGCCCATGTGGGGATTTTGATGGGGATGCCCTTAGCTTTGTTACAAGGATAATGGATAAGCTGTTGTTCTATGAGATTGATTTTTGGGATTCTGGTTGCTATTAATCAAGGATAAAATGTTGTGGATCAGAATATAGTAAACTAAAACTGGGAAGTCTTAAATTAACTCTCTATGCTCCCACACTGCCAGCTTAAGATTGTTATGAGCAAAAAAAAATATGAAACAAATCTGTGACATTCTAAGTTAACATTACTATGAGAAATAAATTAATCTTGGATCCATAGTTGTGAATCCTTAAGAAGTTATGAAGTCAGTGATAAGATTTTAAGTTGAGTTCTGAAAGTCCCAGAATACTTCTTTGTTTGTTGCTTTCTAGGCTTCTAGCTTTCCTTAGAACTGCCTTGTTCATCAGCTTGGAAAATGCTCTTACCTGGGAGCTTTTGAATGTATGATTATTGGAGTGATTTGGCTCTGAGTGATCTATTATGCTAAATTTTGAACCACTACCAGCATAATAGCATGTAGTTAAGCCATAACTTTAATGTATTGTTAAATTAGTAGACCATAAACTCCATGAAGCCAGCTTCAGTATCTTCTCTATGTTTTAAAAAAAATACATATCGAGGTATTTTATCCCTTCCCATCAATGATCTATTAGTAAGAATTGAAAGGTACATTTCTCATGATGGAAACAGCCAATGGAACTATAGAATCAACTCAATCCAATCCCAAAATGGCATTTTCCATTTTGTCAGAAGCCAGCCCACAATTAAAGAGGAGAAGAAGGTCTTGATGTCAAAAATACAAGCGGGAGGCTCAGTGTCCCAGCACTTTTCTTGTAACTAGTTAATTTCCCTAGTCTCCATTTTACCTAATTCTTCATTGCTTCTTTGTGATAAACAAAAAGAAATGCTGCCATTCTCAAAGCCACAGACACAATGCAAGACTCATCCTGAGGTAGCCTCCCTGTTTTAGCACTCTCTAGGGACCCTAAGGGAAATTATACACAAGGGGAGGACCCAGAACCCTCAGTGACAACTGACATTTAATCAGCCTTTCTCCTGACATGGGGACTCCATTTTCACATCATGAATTGCCCATAGACTAGCTTTCCTATAGATATTTCAAATTCAACATTCTGTAAAATTCAAATTCTCTCCAAAACAGATTCATTATCCCCCCCCCCAAACCCGCCCTACTCACAAGCCAGCTTTTCATCATAGAAGCTACCATCATTCTTCTAGTCATCTATAATCCCAACCTCATCATCATTCTTGATTCCTCATTCTCACTCCCCTCATAAATATAATCAGCTACCAAATATGGTCAGTTTTATTTCCAAAACATTTCTTGAATATTTTCTATTCTCTCCACTTACAGAGCCATTACCCAAGTTCAAGCTCCTATCACTCCTCTCCTAGAATATTGCAATTCCCTTCTAATTGGTCTGCTTAATTCAAGGCTCACCCCAGGCCAATCCATCTTCCATGGTCATCAGAAATTATTTTCCTAAAGCACAGGTCTGACTAGGTATCATCCCCCCAGCCCCATTCAATAAACTCCACTGACTTCCTATTACATATAAGATGAAAAAAAAACTTGGTTAACATCTAAAACTTTTTAAACATCCCCCACCCTATTTTTGTAGGCTCCTTTTACATTATTCTGCTCCCTGGGCTGTTGCCCAGACAAACTGGCCCACCTGCTGTTCCCTATACATTATATCCTATTGCCCATGTCTGAAATGCACCCCTTTATCACCACTACCTCCTGGAATATCTGATTTCTCTAAAGACTCAGCTTCTGCAGAAGGTAGAACTACCTTCTGCCCTACTCCTTTATTAATCCTTTTAAAATCCTTTGTGTCCCTTAAAACATTGTTCAAATGACAGCAAATATATGAATTTTTTTCTAATTTCCACTCCCTGCATAGCCATTAATACCCTTTCTTTCAAAACTATCAGACACATATATATATAACTATATACATACATAAATACATACATACATACATACATACATCTTGTTTTTCAGTAGTATCCAATTCTTCATAAGCCCATTTGGGTTTTTTTTTTTGTTGTTGTTGTTTTGTTTTGTTGTTTTTTTTTAGCAAAGATACTGAATTTTGCCATTTCTTTTTCTACCTCATTTTATGTGAGCTATACACGATACACAAGTGTAGGACCAGATTTAAGTTCAAGAAGATGAGTCTTCCAAAGTCCAGGCTTGTGATCTCTATCCACTACACTACCTACCTGCCCCATATATAGATATAGATTATGCATTGCATATTATATATGCATGTTTTCTTTCCCCACAAAACATCATTTCCTTGAGAAAAGAAACTGATTTATTCTTGTCTTTCTATGTCCAGATCTTAATACTGAACTTGGCACATAGTAAGCACGTAAATGCTTATTGATCTTCATCTGTAAAATGAGAATATTAGGCTTCATAGAATCCAATGTTCCTCTGATAATTTGCCTGCCATTTTTTTTCCTTTCTCTGATACTCCTAAAGCATTTAGCACAACCATAGCAAACTGGAACTGATTTCCAAGTATGTACAGTAATTCCTCTTAAATAATACTTATCTTAATGCCACTGACTTACCACCATTCAAAATCAATTTGTAAATATGTTGGGGCTAATTACTGTCCCCTTCAGTGTAGAATAGTGAACTGGTATGGCCTTCAGCTTGAATTCTCCAGTTATATAGGTACTGCAACTCTCTGCCTACAAAATAGCAGTCAATTGTTTGCCCTCCATATCTACTGCTGATACCTCCCTAACTCCTTATGTCTCATTAGATTAGAATAACAGATCAGGGAAAATCACTTCTCATCTATAAAATGAGGTTGATCTTTAAAAATTTTTTTTCAAATTCTGATACCCCATAAATATTTGCATTAGGAAGTTCAAATGATAGTAGTGGCCTGGCCAAATAATGTTCTAGAAGATGGTATTAAGAGTATAATCTTAATTGGTCCTTAATAGGTCCATAGGGCACTTGGATAAAGAAAGTACTTTTTTTTTACACTAACGTGCTACCTATGTCACCCATTGTCACATGACTCTATTCTAGGGATATCTAACATGCAATTATGTAAAATAAATTTATTTTACAGACATGTGTGGTCACCCAGTGAATTCCATAAAAGTAGGTACAATATAATAAGGGAGGTTAGGTTAGAAATCATCTTCAATGAGAAGACGCTAGAATTAAAGAAAATCAAGAAAATTCCAGGCATGAGAGAAAGCCAGTGAAAATGCATAAAGGCAGGAGATGAAGTATGTTGTCTTAGGAATGCCAAAGAGGTCATTGGTTTGCAGAGTATGAAGTAAATAAAGTGTAAAAAAAAAAAAAACAGGAAAGATAATAGGGAACCAGGAAGGAGGTTTTTTTTTCCCCCACAGGAAAATCCAATTTTATTTCTTAAATATTGTGAAGGGGGAGGGGAAGAGAAAGGTACCAGGGAGAAGGGGGTGAGAGATGGCCACCAAGAAAGAACCTAAGGGTCAACAGCAAAGGCACTGTGAACATTGGGGAAAAACTTGGGTCTCTTAACAGGGAAATTGCTGAGATAGACATCACTCAGGGGAAGCTATTGTTTCTGTCTAAAAAGAGGAAGAATTCTAGAGAAAAAAAAATTCTATGGAGAGTTTTGAATGCTAAACATATTGTTTGTTGTTTGTTGTTGTTGTTTAATTCTGGAAGCAATAGGAAATCACTATAATTTATTGAATTTAAGATTAGGAGAAATGTGGCTATGGTCATACCTGAACTTTAGGCAGAAGTTTCAACAGTGGACTGGAGGATGGATGTGAAGGTTGAAGCAGAGTGACCAACCAGTAAGCTATAGCAAAGTTCAGGTCTTAGGTGATGAGATTTGTTCTTTCAAGAATGATCTCACTACTATAAAGTAGATCTGATGGATGAGATGAGATGGATGGAAGATGACCTAGATTAAACCTCTGGAAATGGGCTGCCTTTTGTGGCATAAATCAATAAGTTACATAATTTATTGACACCAATATTCACCTAAAATAATGTTTGTTTATCCCAAAGAAAATATCTAAGATAGGAAAGCCCAAATTTTCGACAGATTTGGTTCCTGTAATACAAGTCATTGGGGGGATTAGTTCACTAGAGCATATCTGTCCAACTCTCTTGTCCATTAAAATATGTTGTCCATCTTGAATCCATGCATGGACATTAGCATTAGTTTTAGAGACAATCCTAATTCCTGGCAAAAGCTTTGGGGAAAAAATCAATATCAATACCAAACCACCATATCTATAAGAGAGGTATAATAAAAACACAATGTTCAGGGGAAAACTTTATTCTTGGATAAAGAAAGGAATTCATTTTATAGAGCTGTCAATCCAAAAGCTTTTACAAGCTATAAATTCAGCTAGAGGGAAAACTATGCTTAGGTTCACTTGAAAATTTAAACCATATGTCTAATTTATGGTGAGTCATTTTAGTTTCAGGTGTTCAATGGCATAGCCCAAAGACCAAGAAATTGAACATAAAAGCTGAGATTTCTCTTAGTACTTCAATATTACCTGATCATTTATAGTTAGCCTTTGCCAATAGTATTCATTTTTTTTAAAAACAGCAGCTAAGAAAATCTCAGCTGCTTGACAAGTAAAAGAGTAAAATGTTGGAAGATCATTAAAAAGCCATATGGGGATTCAAAACTATGTTCAATTAAAAATTTCAGAAAACAACTTAATTTGACAAAATATGATTTTTCAAAGGCTCTCTTGATATAGGTGAAGTATAGGAAAAATCGATAAATTTCATAATATGAGTTACCAAAATTAATTAACAAAAGAACATTTTCTTGTTTTTTAAATGGGCTTTTTATGGTCTTATAATATAGTAGAGAAAAGCAAGTAAAATAAGAAGCCCAGTGGATTTCTGTAGGTACTTTCTTTTTTGAAGAGCTGCTTGTTAAATCACTTGGGAATAGTGAAGTCCCTTCTTGACAATATTTTATAACATCAAACAATTTTATCACTCACCAGATTCTGACTTTTATTAGAACATATTTCTTTACTTTATGATTCTTCGATTATAAAATCCAGGGCTATAAAAGAAGGGGTCAATCTATCGATCAACAGACATTGAGCACCTTCTCCAAATATGGAAGTGTGCTATTGAATAAATGGAATCATGGAGTCAGAGTTCCTATAGGAAGGACCTTAGAGGTCATCTGGTCCAACACCTTAGAAAGCCTAAGACATGTTCAAGTTCACCCAATAAATAAATATCACAAGTATCATTCATACTCAGATACTGTGATTCCAAATTCAGTGTTCTTCCCATCAAACCATGCCCAAGCTATCAAGTAGTTGACAGTCTAGCTGGAAAGACAAAACAAAAATCTCTGAAAAATTGATTAGCTATATGAAATTGTGTAAAGTATTGAATAAATAATAGCCAAATCAAAATTATAGACATTACATACCAGAAGAGTATAGGAAGCAAGAGCTTTTGGTCTCTGAAAAATATATTATGCTTTAAATGAATAGACTGAAGGAGAAAGAGTGATGGGACTGGAATCTTGTTCATGAGTTCAAATCCAACCTCAGACATTTATTATATATGTGATCCTAAACAAATCACTTAACCCTGTTTGCCTCAGTTTCCTCATATGTAAAATGACTTGGAGAAGGAAATGGCAAACCATTCCAGTATCTTTGCTAAGAAAACCTCAAATCAGGTCATGAAAAGTCTGATGTGACTGAAATGACTGAAAAATAACAACTTAAAGAGGAAGGGCATACCAAACAAGGGAAATGTAGCCTATTATTCTTCACAGGTAAGATAGGAATTAACAAGTTTGCTTTATGATAATAAAACTAAGCCACAGTGAGGTGAAATTATTTGCTTGTGTTTCATATAATTAATTACTCAGTCAGTCAAAAAACATTTATTAAATGCCTACAAAGTGCCCTTAATGTATATGCACTTGTTCCAGGGATACAAAGAAGGGGAAAGACAATCCCTACCACCAAGGAGCTCACCAATAAAAAGGAAATGAAGTGGAGAGGGTGGAGGCAAGACAGAGCCCTGTAACTGGGTAAGAACTTATGAGATAGCTGCTACAGATGCCCTGGAGTGGAGGATTGGGAGAAGCTCTATTGTCCACCTTCCATCCTCTTCAACCCTAGGGAGGGAGGAGTTCCAAGGCCAGGGGTATTGAAAAGGTGTGCACTTCAGAGTTGATATAGTCATGCAGTATGATGAGTTTCTGGAGACTACAAATCCCAGGAGAGCAGTCCAAGTGGGAAAAACCTCAGGTTCAGTAGAATAAAATTTTCCAAACTGACTGCTAATTCAGTACTCTTTCCATTGTACCATTGTCCTAATTTTTTCTTAAATTTACCATACATTTGTTCTTGGAAAGCAAGGAAGTCAAATTAATTCAAGCTATTCAATGAAAGGACAAATACAGAAGCTGAAGTTTAAAATACTTTGGTCACTTAATGATAGGACTTATTGGAAATACATATATATATTATATGTATAGGAATTATATTATATATATAGGAAATACATAATATAATGCAAATATAGGACTTATTGGAAAAGACTCAGATGTTGGGCAAGATTGAAGGCAAAAGGAGAAGGGGACAGCAGAGAATAAGATGGATAGACAATATCATAAAAACAAGCAGGAACTTGGACAGACTTTGAGTGGAGGATAGAAGGGCCTGGTGTTATGGTCCATAGGGTCAGGAAGAGTCTAATATTATTGAACTAAACATATTTTTTAAATTAATAATTTCATAGAAATTTGACCTGGAGTTGTTCTTCCTGGACCCATGATCCCAAGACTTTACAGGTAGACAAAGCATTGGAGAACTAAACAGGAGGAGTCTACCACATTTCTCTTTACCCAACCTCCCAACATTCTATTTTCTTTGGGAAGAACACATTCTTCCTTACTAAATTTCTACTTGTTCCCTCAATTGTTAATAATTGGATGTGCCTTAAAAAACAAGTATTCATCGAAGAAATACTCTTTTAATATCTTATTTTAAAAACTCTGAAGCATGTGTATTCAGAAGAAAAACTCTTGATTATAAGGGCTTTTTTTCTACAGTTTTCATAATAGTCTTACAGTGATCAGCAGGACTTTAGGCCCACAGAGACTAAAATTGGGGAAAAAAAATCAATTCCATTCTAATGAAATTTCTAACACTTGCTACACAGAAACAATTGAACCCAAGGAGAATTATTCATTTTCTGGTAAACTAATCTTTGCAAGGAATATTAAATTCTTTGCTAAGCTGATTATAGGAAATATTCCCTACTACTGAGGAAAAAAAGAAGTAAATTCCTTTTTTTTTTGCATTCTGGAAATTGATTCAAAGTTTCAGAAAAAAAAAACCCTTTAGAAGAGATTTTTTAAGTAACTTTTGATTGGTCTGAATCCCACTTGTTTCAAATAATCTTGGAAAGAAAGACATATTTTGCAATAATCAACATAAGATGTTGAATTTGGGGACATTCAAAAATACCTAACTTCTCATTTTCATTTGTTCTGTCTTTTTAAATTCTTTTTCCTATCTTGAATATGACAACTGATCAGGGCAATCCCCTGATCAATTTGATGACTTGTCTGAATCAATTTTATGATGTTTTTATGGAAAGTGCCTTTGTATAGCACCCAGGGGAAAAAAAAAGTATGGATTTGTGCAATTAAAACTCCTGACTAGTTTCCAGTGACAAGCAACTCCCAGGGGATTGTTTAGCTATGCATAAGGGCAGAGTCTTAGGAATCACCTCCTTTGTACTAGCCTCTTGTGTAAAATAAGAGAGATAACTTTCTCTAATCCTTATTGTCTTTTCTCTATTCAAAGAATATATTAAAAAGGAAGAGAATATTTATACAGTACATTTATGACAGATACTTTTTTAAAATAAATATCTCATTTGATCTTCACAACAATATTGCTATTATCATGTTCATTTACAGTTGAGGAAACTAAAGCTGATATAGATTAAGTGATTTGCTCAGATAGCTAAGCATCTGAGCTCAATTTAGAATTCAGGTCTTTTTCATTTCAGACTGAATGCTCTCTCCACTGTGCAACTATTTGCTTCTAACAAAAGTACTAATTAAAAAACAGCACAATGAGCCTATGTCCTAGAATGGAAGTAGGGAGGAGAGTAGGCTATTAAAGTCTATATATCCATGGTCTCCTCCCTCACCCAGGAAGTACCAATAGCCACCTTGGGATATATCAAAATTACATGAGCTTATCCATGTGGCCTGAGACAAGTGTTTCTCAGATTGGAATTTTTCCACCTAACATAGTCACTATGCTGATGATCATGTAATAATGCTCCGAAGTTACCCTCTACATGTTCAAAAGGTCATTTTTCCAGATCTAGGTTGGCTTCCTCCCCTAAGAATATTCCTGAAAGGTTGAGGATATCTTTTTTTCAGTATAATATTTCAAGCTCCTCTCTCCCACTTCCCATTCAGGGATATATTTTTTTCCCAGTTTTAAGTGTCGTTGATTAGCACCTTAATTTCATTTAATCAATTAACATCAAAAGCTCAAAACATGAGCTTTTCCAAGGGGGTATTAATTCCAGGTATAGTAAGGATAGGCTAACAAGTATTTTCTCCACATCTAAGAGGACATTTTTCTCTAGACCACTTCCATCTCTGGGGTGAATGGGCTCAAACTTAAAACACTTTCTAAAGCATTCATCCCACTAAGTTCACTTGTAAAGTCAGCATAAAATGGATAAATTTATGTAGCTCTCTTTTGGTTGTCATTCATTCATGCTAAGTTATGCAGGTGTCTCAGGAGTTTGCTCTTTATTTTTAGGTTTCTGGACAATCCCAGAATTGGACTCCAATTCCAAGGCTTCTAGTGCTCTTTATTACCACCTTTCAAAACCAGGTAGAGACCATCTACAATATTCTATTGACTAAAAGAAAGGGGAAAAATTTTAAAAGGCAAAGAACAGAGGTAGTATTCATACAATCTATATTTTTTCCAAGTGTAGCAGGCCTAAAACTTCTCATCCAGAGATTTACAGTCTACATTGGTTCTATTTGTACAAAACCTTTTTAATTTAGTGCAATCAAAATTATCCTTTGTAACACCTCAATCATCAGGCAAGTTCTCCAATAAAGAAATCAAAATAATTTATGGTCATACCAAAAAAATGTTCTAAATCATTATTGAATAGAAAAAAGCAAATTAAAAGACCTGTGAAAAATTATTTGATACCTATCAGATTGGTTAAAATGATTGAAGGGTAAGGTAGCAAATATTGAATGGAATGTGGAAAAATTGGGACACTGATTCATGATGGGTGAAACGGTGAACAGATCTGTTTTTGGGAGAGCAAACTGTATACCCAAAAAGTTATTAAACTACCTGTAGCCTTTGACCCAGCAAAACCACTGCTGGGTCTATTTCCAAAGATGACTAAGGGAAAAGGAAAAGAACTTACATATTCTAATATTTATAGCAGCTTTCTTTCTGATGGAAGAAAACTAGAAATTGTGGGGATGCCCATCAATTAGGGAATGACTGAACAGGTTGTGTGATTATGATGGAATATTACTATGCTATAAGAAATGATGAGCTTTTCAATCTTAGAAAAACATGTACAGATACAAAATAATGAAAAGAAAAATGAGCAGAACCAAAACAATGTTGTATACATCAACAGCAACATTGTTTTAAAAACAATTTTGAATGACTAGACCATTTTGACTATTTGTAAATACTCAAATTGACTATAAAGAATCTTTGAAGGAAGACACTATCTTCATCCAGAGAAAAAAACTGATAAATAGAAGTATGTATACACACACACACATACATGCCACACTTGTAGTCATCTCTATGGCAGGGGGAGGGAGAAAAGAAGAGAAAAAGGAAAAAAAGTTATGTGATAATTTTAGTGCATATTTAAAAAGAATAGCAAGCTATACATAATAGATTTATATCCTGTGCAATCATCTTTTTTCTATTCTACTATGTTATGGAAATACTTGTTTATTTCTTAAAATCAGAATAATTTTTTTAATTAAAAAAAACTTGCAGAGTCTCTCTCTCTCTCTCTGTGTCTATCTCCATCTCTTCCCTCCCTTCCTCTTCTCTCTCTCTCCCTCCTTGTTTGTTCTCTCTGTCTCTCTGTGTGTGTCTCTCTCTGTGTGTCTCTCTCTCTGTGTCTCTCGCTGTCTCTGTCTCTGTCCCTCT
>JAJPUD010004252.1:90917-101661 GCA_023553655.1 Myrmecobius fasciatus | reverse complement strand
TCTCTCTCTCTCTCTCTCTCTCTCTCTCTCTCTCTCTCTCTCTCTCTTCATCTCTGTCTCCAGATCCATTTCTGTCTGTCTTCTCCCTTCTGTCTCTATTCTCCTCTCTGTCTCTCTTTTCCCCTTTTTCTCCCTTCTTCTCTATCTCTGTCTATCTTATCTCTATTCACTGGTTATTTCCCTATTGCTTATAAACTAGTCCAGGTTCACCCTTCCTTTAAAAGTTCTTATTGGATTATGCCATCCCCTCAAGCTATCTTTTATATCTCTCCTCCATTTAACGATCAAATTCCTGAGAGGGGAAAAGAAAGAAAAAGAGAGAGAGGACAGAGAGAATGGGAGGAGGGGAGAGGGAGAAGGAAAGGAAGAAGAAAGGGAGAGAGACAGAGACAGAGAGCAAGGAAGGAAGGAAGGAAGGAAGAAAGGAAGGAAGGAAGAGAAGGAAGGAAAGAAGGAAGGAGGAAAGATAGGAAGAAGAAAGAAAGAGAGAGAGAGAGAGAAAAGAAAGGAAGGAAGGAAAAGAGAAAGAAAGAAAGAAAAAAGGAAGGAAGGAAGGAAGATAGAAAGGAAGAAAGAAAGAAAAAAGAAAGGAAGGAAGGAAGGAAGGAAGATAGAAAGGAAGAAAGAAAGAAAGAAGGAAAGAAAGAAGGAAAGAAAGAAAGAAAGAAGGAAAGAAAGAAGGAAAGAAGGAAAGAAAAAGAAAAACTCTTTACTCCCTTTGACTATACTTCCTTTCCTCATGATCATTATTCAGCCATTTGCAACTTGGCTTCTGTCCTCATCATTTGACAGAAACTGTTTTTTCCAAAGCTTCTAATGATCATTTAATTGCCAAATCTAATGAACTTCTCTCAATCTTGATCCTTCCTAATCCTTCTGCAGCATTTGACACTGTTGATTTCTCACATCAATGGTGGGGTGGATAGCTCCACCAGATTTTGGAGCTAATTTTAAATTTTCACTATGAAGATTACACCTCAGAAATCCATCTTTACAGATAGTACTTGATGCATTGTTTTGGTGATTATCTGGACTTAAGAAATTGTTAATATAGATTAAACTTCAAAGATGTTTGCAAACATATATTTCCCCAAGGACTGTTGTTAAACATTTACTATCATCCCCTTCTAATTGCTCTATAAATATTGTTTAGGAGCTGCCAGAATGCAGCAGAAGACAGAGAATGAAGTCATCTCAACTAATAATAATAGCAACAGCAATAATTATAACAGCTGGCATTTTATACTATGCTTTATATTGATAACGACATTTAAGGCTCATAACACCCAAGTACACCCCAAGCCTCTTAGGCTTTCTTTCTCCTCAACCCTCTGGGTTTATATGTGGCTCTCTCTTGAGCCTCCTACCTGTCTTATTGCTCGTTTTCAGTTTCCTATGCTGATTCAACCTTTCATATCACACCCCCAATATCATGAATGTCACTCAAAGCTCCATCCTTGACTACCTCTGTTCTCTACATTCTTTTTGTAATCTCATCAATTCCTGCTAGCATGATTATCTTTTCAATGGAAATGGCCTTCAGATCTATATACCTATTCCGAATCTTCTTGAACACTGAGCTTAATATTTTCAATATATCCAAAATAAAATTTATTTTATTTTCCTAAAAACCGACCTTTTTTCAGGTTTCACTGTTTCCATTGAGAACATCCTCCTAGTCACTCAGCTTGCCACTGAGTCATCCTGAACTCCTCACCCTCTATTACTCTACATAAAAATCCAATATCTATCACAATGCTTAATATATTGTAACAGCTTGATAAATACTTATTGATTAATTAATTAATTAATTGTCAATTTTAATGAATTTAGCTTTACTATATCTTTTTCATCCATGTCCTTTTCTCTACTCACTAAGCATCATCTCTTGACAAAAAATAGTCTCTTAATTGTTCTCCTGAAATCTAATAATTTCTGACCTTTTCAATTTGTCTTTTAAACAAGTTTCATGGAGTTTTTCCTAAAGAACTAGTCTGACGTGACTTTCTTCAACGAGAGATGTTTCAAACCATTTCCAATTGTTCAGTGATGAAGAGAGCCATCTATACCCAGAAAAAGGAATGTGAGAACTGAGTATGGGCCACAACATAGCATTCTCATTCTCTCTGTTGTTGTTTGCTTGCATTTTGTTTTCTTTCTCAGTTTTTCCTTCTTGATCCAATTTTTCTTGTGCAGTAAGAAAACTGTGTAAATATGTATACATGTATTGGATTTAACATATATTTTAACATATTTAACATGTAATGGACTACCTGCCATCTAGGGGAAGGGATGGGGGGAAGGAGGAGACAATTTGGAGCAGAAGGCTTTGCAAGGGTCAATGTTGAAAAATTACCCATGCATATGTTTTGTAAATAAAAAGCTTTAATGAAAAAAAAAAGAACTAGTCTGAATATGTCTCAGTCCCACTCAATAAACTGCAATGACTCACTTTTAGTTGCAAAATTCTCTGATTGCCATTTAAAACCCTTTACCACCTGGCTCCAATATAGTTTTTGCACACTGATTTATTACACGTAAGGTTTCTTCATGAATTCTATGGTCCAATCAAACTGGCTTTCTTACATTACTCCCATACAATCATCCAACTCCTATCACAGAGACCTACTCTGAGAATCTCTAAATTCCTTCAAACATCAGTTCAAATGACATCTCCTAAATAAGAACTTTCCTGATCCCCACCAAAAAAGGTTCCTAAGATTTACTTTTATATAAGTATATGAAATTATACAAATATATGTATATTTATACAGACATATAAAAACATACATGTAAGCATGAACACAGGGTTTTCCTAAAGTCTTAGTGCAATTTTAAACCATTAAAGTTTTAATATGGAATACCCTATATTATATTCAGGAATATTTCCTGAAAAAAAATTCTTTACTCTCCTTTCTGTACATATTCACTCTTTTATATGTGTGTACATATATACATGTCTGTACATATATATCTTCACATATATACATGTATATATGTATTTACATATATTTTCTGGTTGTTCAGTAGTTTCAGTTGTGTCTCACTCTTCATAATCCCATTTTAATTTTTCTTGTCAGAGACACTAAAGTAGTTTGCCATTTCTTCCTCCAGCTCATTTTACAGATAAGGAAAGATTAGTCCTGAGTCCAAGTCTGTCACTCAATCTATTGTATCACCTAGCTGCCTTACATATGCATATATGTATATACATACACTGACATATATACATATCTACATATACATGCATGTAGTCACCCCTAACAAATGCAGCCTCTTTAAGGGCAGGTTAAGTCTCATTTTTCATTTGTATCCCTAGCATCTAGCATGGTGCTTGAAATACCCAACAAATAAATTCTTGTTGGTTGATTGAAGAAAGCCAAGTTCTGTAATAAATGAGCTTTCCTCTGGGGATAGATTAGCTGATTCTCTCCAAAAATGTCTTAATTTTCGTTACCTTTTAACCTACTATATGAATTATGGAGCATGAATTGCAGTCTACTTATGCACAGGAACCATGCCTTAATATACTCCCTTTTGTTGTTCCTCATCTACTGAGCAAAGCACCTTGTATATAAAAAGTATGAATAAGTAATTCTTGACTCATTGGATGCATGAATGGTCATCTACAGGTCACACCTATATTTAACAGCATATTACCACTTTCAGCTATGTCTTGAAATCATTTAAGGAACAGAAGTGTTAATCTTCTTGTGATAAGGAAGAAGTGAATGTTTTTTAAGTCTCATCAGGGATTTTATTAGACAGTCTAAATTAACTGCTAATGCTGTCTGCTCTTTGAAATCACTTATCAGGTAATGAGACCATGAAATCCTAAAAATATATATATATAGATCAAGCATGTTACTCTATAATGCCATGAAAGACGTAAATGAGCTGTTCAAAATCATACTATTAGCTCCCTTGATAACTGAGAGAATAACTGAGCTTCATTAATTTTGCATTTTCATGAGAAAAATCAAGTCAAGAGTTTGAACTCATCAGGTGAGAAACTTTTTTTCCCCATATAAATATGGTCTGCAGAGAATTCACTTCTCCTGCCATGAGTTAAGTATGGAGGAGAAAAACAACTGAGTTAACCATAAAATGATAATCTGAAACTTAAGTACATAGAGTCCAGAGTATAATGAGAACCAATGGAACTGCTATACATGAAGATTTTTTCCTATGCTATAATTTGCTCCAAAAAATTCTTCACTATTATATGTAAAAGTAAATTATATTGTAGGAAATGAGAAAATGTGGGTTAGTCTATTTAAAAAAAAGACACTAAATACTTAACTGTTAAAAGTAGGAGGAAACATGAAATCTTCATATGAATGTCCTAGGAAAGAAAGGGGAGTTAGAGAGGAAGAAATTGGCTCAACCTGCAAAGCAAATCTAGGCTAAGGAAGAGTAGCTCAAAGTCCTATCCAGAGCCAGAACATATATTACCAGGAATGAAGGAAATGGGCTTTCGGAGTCTTAGTTATGTCAATCCCCCAGCTCAACTACTTTGGAGTTTGATTATATAATCTTTCATTTGCAATTTCATTAAGTAAATTTATTCTAAACTATGTGTGAGTGAATCATCCTTTCAAGTCACCTAGTTTGGACATATTAGGATTTCAGTGGAATAAGTGTAGACACAAGCCAAATAAACTACAGATTATTGCCTGGAATATACTGAAGGGAGTAGAATTTATTAAGTATTCACCATGTGCCAAGCATGAAGAATGGAGTAGAGGCAAGAATAAGTTAAGTGTGTTTGGTGAGTAGTGAGTAGACCAGCTGGGTTATGGTGAATGGTACATTTATCATACAAAATAAATGGTCCCCTTTCGGTTTCATTTTTCTTCTGGGAATTTAAAAGTCTTTAGAAAATGATCTCTTCACAAAAGGCTGAATCTATGCTTAGGTAGGTGGTTCTCTTTGTACAGTTTCTAAAAAGGCATCTGTACAATTAAGTAGATGGAATTTTGAACTAATTACTTGTTCCCACTGAAGCAAGACATAATCTTTGCTTCCCCTGTAGTACAACTCTCCCTAGATGTTCTTAGTAATTTCCTTTTGAGGGGAGTACAAAATAAGGTCATTCTTGTGTGGATCTGATTCTCTTTTCTTCTTTCTTTTTTCTTTTTTCCTTCCTTTATTTCTCTTTCTTTCTCCCTCTCTCCTTCCCTCCCTCCTTCCTTATTTCTCTCCACTCCCCCTCTCTCTGTGTATATATATATACATATATATATACATATACATATATATATATATTATATATATAAATATAGAGATATAGAGATATATGTATATCTACTTCTATAGATAGATATGTTGTTTCTTTTCCTTCTCCTATATCTACTCTTGATTGAAAATGCCCTAAAAAACAAAAAAAAGAAAAAAAAAAAACATGGCAATCAAATTCCTAGAGGAGCTATTGAAAAACTTTCCCTTTCCCAATTGTCTTCTACTTTCCTCCCACCCCCAAAGATGCAAATATATATATAGCATAGTGGCTTCCCCCAATCAAGATTAAAAATTTCCTCAAGCACAGAGTTATAATCCTAGTCTCTTCTTGAACCTCCATCTTCCTCATGGAAACTCAATTTTTATAGCACAAACACAATAATTATAGAAATATGTATAGAAGAATTGCACATGTTTAACATGTATTGGATTACATCTAGAGAGAAGATGGGGAAAGGAGAGGGAAATTTGGAACACAAGGTTTCGCAAAATGTTGAAAATTTTGAAAATGTTGAAAAATTATACATACATAAGTTTTGAAAATAAAAAGTGTTAATAATAAAAAGAAGAAAATTTTGGGATAAAATTTTATAGCACATTTTTTTAATTATTAAAAGCTTTTTATTTACAAAACATATGAGTGATTTTTCTACATTGACCTTTGCAAAAACTTTTTTTTTTGTTCCAAGCTTTTCCCCTCCTTCCCCTCACCCCTCCACCCCTAGATGACAGGTAATCTAATATATGTATAGCACATTTTTCAAACTAAGTTCTGTCTTATATAAAATCAGAATGTTAAAGGTGGAAGAAATCTTGGAAATTGAGTCTGAAGTAATTTGCCTAAGCAAACAGAGATAGTCATGGAAAATTTAAGACTAAAACCCAAGTTTTGTTTTTCAGATATTTTTCCCTCTTTGTGATCCCATATGGGGTTTTCTTGATATGGATACTGAAAGGTTTTGCCATGTAATGCTCCAGCTTACAGATGAGGAAACTGAAGCAACCAGAATTAAATGATTTTCCCAAAATCACATAGCTAAGAAGTGTCTGAAGCTGGATTTGAACTTAGAAAGATGAGTCTTTGTGACTCCAGATCCAGCATTATATCCAATATTCCACCTAGTTGGACCAGAGTTCAGGTTTGCTGAATGCCAGACATATGATATTTTATAATCCGCTTCTTAGTTTAATAGTATTCTTTCTCTTTAATTCCTAGAAGTTTTGAGAAGGAAGATAAAGATAGGCAAGAAGAGAGTGATTTCCTTATATTAATGAAATCAAAAGTTGAAATAAAAATAACAAAAATGGGTTCTTATGCTGTATTTGAAGAACTATCACACACATATTTATATTTTTGTGTATTATATATGTGTGTGTATGTACATGCTTACAATTCAAGAGAGTTTGCACTTTCTTTTCTTGACCCTAGTGAACTGAACTGGCAAGAAGATGTAAAGATGAGTATAAGGAAAATTGCTTCTTAATAATTAGAGCTATGCAACAATTGAATTCAATAGTTCCACAACTAGGTGGATAGAGTGCTAGACCTGGAGTCAGGAAGACCTAATTCAAATCCAGGTTCAGATATTTGCCCTGGGCAAGATATTTTACCACACAAACCAGTTTCCTCAAGTATGGGGATAGTAAAATAAATAATTAAAAAAACCTCCCATAGTTGTTGTGAGGATCAAATGAGATATTTGTTAAGCACTTAGCATAGTGCCTAGCACATGTTTATGTTTTTCAGTAATGTTCAATTCTTCACGACTGCATTTTGCTATTTTCTTGGCAAAGATACTAGAGCTATTTGTCATTCCCTTCTTTGGCTCATTTTACAAATTAGGAGATTGAGGTAAACAGGTTTAAGTGACTTGCCCAGAATCAAACAGTAAATATCTGAGGCTGGATTTGAAGTCTTCCTGATTCCAAGATACTATCTACTAGCAGCTTAGCCTAGCTCATAGTAAATTCTATATAATTGCTTGCTTGTTTCTTTGCTTCTTTCCTTTTCCCTCTCCCTTTCTCCTTCCTTCAGATGAAAGGCATTCTCCTTTACTAGAAGTGATCAGCAAAGGTTGGATAACCACCTGTGAAAGATATTGTAGACATTATTCTTGTCCAGGTATTGCAGATGACTTCTGAGGTTCCCTTCAACTCTGAGATATTATGAAATATATTTTGAATAGTTTTTACCCTAAAAATTTTTTTTAATTCTAGATGTACAGTTGATTCTACAAAGAGAAAAAATTATTAAATTCTTCTAAATTGACTGTAAACTCTTTGAGAACTAGAACTGTTTCATTTTTTTCTTGTATTTCCAGTATTTATCATAGAACTTGATTTATAGTAAGTGCTTAATAAATGCTTACTGCTTGAGGTATAGCACAGGATCTGCAGCTACTCTCCCAAGCCCCAATAACATGGCAGGTCAGAGCTACAGAAAGGAGCTACCCTTCACTTTAGAGTTGGATTTATTTTCTAAGTCATATCTTAAAAGCCCTTACCAGTGTATTCCCATAATTATCTATTGATTTTAATTACTAAGATAATTTTAAGGAAAGTGTATTTACTAAAATGGAATAGTCAGATAGTTGACAGAAAACATTTTCCAAATCTATAATATGTCTCACTAGTACATACAACATTCAGAGGAAAGTGGACTTAAATTCAGGAAGCACATTTGATAATTTAACACTTTAAAAAACATACAAAAGACAGACATATAAAAACCATTCTTTGAGTCTATGTACTGTCCCAAAAGACCTCAACCATTGACCAACCTTCAAATCTCAAATGACAGTTTATTCTCATTTTAAAGTAATTGTTATTTTGGCAAGAATAGGCTTTCTTCACTGAAAAGAGCTCTAGTGAAGCTCTTTTTTCCTAGGCAGGTTGGTACTTTCTTTTTTACTTATCTTCTTAATGTAGACTGAGGAACTGAGAAGTAAAGTTCCTTGCCCAGAGTCAAATATTATGGCTCAGGTACAGGGATTGACCTCAGGTCTTTATGGTTTCGAGTCTGATTCCCTCTCACTTTTGCAAATAGGAGTCTGATTCCCTCTCACTTTTGCAAATAGATAGATAAAGCAAAATTTAAAAAAAATTAAAATTTATAGTCACCTTTAGTTTTAAGCAAGAAGTCTTTATATTCATACTGATTATGAAGCATTAGGCAAAGGTGTTGACTAATGGGCAGCAACAGGGATCCAAATATCAAAATAATTGCATTATTGGTTGCTATGTACTTTCATTGATTCATGTAGCATCACTTGAGACTTTTCCATCTCCAAATCAAAGTTTTGCAATTTGGCTTGGTGGTGTGTTAAAATGACTATTCCTCTCCAAAGGAAGCAGAAATAGCTGGTATCTCTGGCTTCCCAATATCAAAAATTCCAGACTTACTGCTTTTCACTGACTATGACTAAGCAATATCTAAACAAATCCACAAGGGCTGACTCCTCCTCACGGAAGTTCTCAAATGAAAGCCTGGTCTCTGCTTGGGAGAGAGCTTGCCTGGAATTTGCCCAGCCTGTGTAGATGCAAATTTAATGGAAATATTAGTATGCCAAGAGAAAAAAATTTCAGAGACTTTTCCCTAATATAAAATCTTAATTAGAGAGACTTGCTAATTGTTTGTACTCTAGTATTAAAAATGATTTTATTTAGTGGTTTTTGCTATTAAAATTAGGCATTGATGCATAAATACAAAATCCTCATGATAACATCAATTCTTCCAGATGAAAGTCATTTTTTAAAATCCATATTTATTACTTCTTTTGTTTCAATAGCACAGAGAGAGGTAAGATGGTGTGGTAGATAGAGAAAAAGTTGTGAAGCCAAAAAGAATTGGCTATCTCTGACATAACTCAACAATATTAAATGTCTACTATATGCAGGGTTTTGGGTTCATATCAACATCTGTTCTATAATATATATTCTATTCTGAATCTTGCTTTGAACATTGAAAGATTAAATAACTTGCTTGTGATCACAAATTACTCAGTGAACGAGCATTTAAGTATTTAATAAATGTGTGTTGACTGACTTTGTATGTTCTAAGCAGAACTTTAAGACTATAAGTTTTAGAGCACATATGCATACAGTAGGCATTAAATAAATGTTGATTGATAGATAGATATACAAAAATATTTAGAGTAGATTTTTTATTATAACAAATAACATGAAACCAAAGGTATACCCATCAGCTAGCCTGAACATATTATGGTATATAAATATAAAAGTACAGGGAGCTAGATGGTGGATTAGATAGAGCATTGAACTTGGAATCAATAAGATATCTTCAGATACTCATTAGCTGTGTGACTCTGGGTAAGTCACTTCAGCCTGTTTGACTCAGTTTTCTCAACTATAAAATGAACTGGAGAAGGAAAGGCAAATCACTCCAGCATCTTTGCCAAGAAAAGCCCAAATTGGGTCACAAAGAGTTGAATATGATTGGAAAATGACCAAACAATAACAAAATGTAAAGGATGTCCACCCTGCAGTAGATATTAATAAAAATAATATCCCTCTCTAGGTTCTACTCTGGACCTCCTATACCATGTCTCAACTCTTATTCCTGATGTCTTTTTGATTGCTCCCCAGCTTTTCAGTTTCCTTTTTATGCAGTGTCTTCCCCTATCAGAATGCAAGCTCCATGAAAGCAAGAAATGACTTTCTATCTACCTGTATTTACATTCCCGATGTACACAGTGCTTAGCATAGAGTAAATGCTTAATAAATGAGATAACATCAGTCTTCTGGAATCATGAATGGCTGTATTGAAAAGTCTTTTTATTTAAAAATACTCATTCTTTTTTTGAAATCTGGATTCTCATAGAAAATGTGTGGTTGATGAAGTCAAAGAGAACTAACTCTCTGTCCCCTATGTGACCCTGCCACTAGGAGGGATTTTTACTACAAGCCAAAAAAGAGCTTAGCCATTCTTCATTAACTGTAATTATCAACACACTCTTGCATTGTTAATGGCAACCTTGAAGTCAGCAAAGAGAGTAATTAGTCAAGCTAAATCCTGCCAACTAAACCCCAAAGGCAAATATACTCTCTCTCTTCTTTTCTTCTTCTCTCTCCCTCTCTCCCTCTGCTCTGTCTCTGTCTTTCTCTCTCTCTGTAACACACACACACACACACCCTTCCCTCCCTTTCCCTTCTAAATTGTCAAAGATAAGCTCCTTGGAAACAAAAGGTTTTTCTAGCATTAGAAATCTTTCGACTCCCTTTTTCCTCCTCCCCCCTCCCTTTCTCCTTCTTTTCCTCTCTCTCCCTCTTTCCCTCTCTCTCCTTTCCCTCTTTTTCCCTTTCTCCTCCTCTCTCTCCCTTTCTCCCCCTTTCCCTCTCTCCTCCTCTCTCTCCCTTTCTCCCCCTCTCTTTCCTTCTCTCCTTCTCTCTCCCTCCCTCTCTCTTTCTCTTCCTCTCTCTCCCTCCCTCTTTCTCTTTCTCTCTCTCTCTCTCTCTCTCTCTCTCTCTCTCTCTCTCTCTCTCT
>JAJPUD010004252.1:78728-90907 GCA_023553655.1 Myrmecobius fasciatus | reverse complement strand
CACACACACACACACACACACACACCCTTCCCTCCCTTTCCTGGCCTTTCTGAATTGTCAAAGATAAGCTCCTTGGAAACAAAAGATTTTTCTAGCATCAGAGACCCTTCAACTCCCTTTTTCCTCCCCTCCTCCTGGCTCTTAAATCAGTTTATGTCATGTAGGAGGAAGATTAATATTGCAGCTGATGGTGTTGTCTTGCACTTAACATGGTCAAGACAGACTGTTGTTCCCCAAGGAGTCAAGTTCATAACAGGAAATATGACAAGCATTTCATATTCCTGACACATTGCTACTATTATGAGTGCCATCTTCTATATTAGGCAGGATGGGAAGAAATGGACATATTAGTATTGCTCCACAAGACCCCTCATTTAAAGCTCTGCAATGACTTGGCCCATGACTCTAAGGGCCAAGGACACCAGCTGGGCATAGAAAATGAATCCTGTAATAAAACCAAACATACCTCCCTTTTGGAGCAGCACATGTCTGTGAATAGGCCAGTTCTTTGGCTGTGGGTGAGTCCAATCACCACCTTGCACAGACTGGGGGAAAAGTAAGTTTCTTCTCCTCAAAGAGTTTGCTACCATTTGGTCTTTGGTCTCCCCATCACTTACTCTACCATCATTTAGTAGCAGTAGAAGCTGCACAATCTAGGAAAAAAGAATGGCGACTGGGAGAGGGTCCCCTTCCTTCTCTGTCCTTAGCTTCTTATCTAACCTCTCTCTATTATAGTTTTTTGAACTATGAAATAAAGGGGGTGCAGTGGAAAGGGAATGGAGCTTAACCTCATCTACCTCACAGAAATAGGTAGCATAAGCATATGCATAAAATTGTGCTTCTTGGAATTCTATCACTACTTCTAGCACTAGAGAAAAAACACCGGACTTGTGGAGAGGCAAATGAGGAAGAGAGTTTGAAGTATCATGGATCATTAGATGCAGGGATAGAACAGAGAGAAGAAAGCATTCTCCTGCACTGATGCAGGAGATTGTCCAGAGATGTTCCCACTTTGGTGATTGATCCAACGGTGATCTAATTTAAGTTTCCACAACAGCAGTCCACCAATAAAATGAAAGTAGTGAGCCTCCTGACAAGCAGGATCTAATAGATGAGGCATTGGTTGATCTACTACAGAGCCTAATGTCATTCTGGGTTACCCCCCCATGAACAAATATGAAACATGAGTCAGTGTTTCACCTCCTCAAGATGGGATCCTCCACATTCTAAATCCTGCTTTGATTGTAAGAAACAATTTTTTCCAAATGATGCAATTTTCTAAATCTCTTAGCTTGTACTAGCAAGGGCAAGCATGCAAGAAGGGCAATAATGCCTTCCAGGGAATGTTTCTTAATTCTGCTAGATCTACTGGTTTCCATGATGCAGATCTGAGTATATTTTAAAGTAATGAAAGGGCTAAAAGGCTTCAACATCCACCACATAGGATGTAGTTTTGAAAAAATGCATATCCCCTCAGATATGGTGGGTGCCTAAGAGCATACAAGTTATTAAACCATGATAACATGTTGATTAGATATGTTTCTGATTCCTGGGAGAGCATCCAGAGAAGTATTCATCCTTGTTGAATGTTCTTGCTGTGTTAAGTCAAAATAACCTCCTTTGTTAAATGTTCAGTGTTTCAATGAAGTCAAAGCAGTCAGCCCCGAAAAACTATTATTGTAGGATACTGAAATGATTTGAAATGCAATTGCAAAGTCAATAGCTATTATTTTTGGAAAGAATGGGAAAAAACAAAGGCAAAAACAAAGAAGTTGAAAAAAATTATAAGACTTGAAATTTTTTTTAAAAAGTGTTATTCCAATTTTCAAAATGAGAAAGATGTATTCTTCAAGCTATAGGTCAATAAGTGTGATTTCAGTTCCTCAGGAAATTAGTGATCACTATGAATGAACAAGTATGTCTAACTAAATTTCTTTTTCTTTCTTAACAAGGTTCCCAGACCACAAATCAGATGAATGTATTTCAGAAAGGAACATTTTTTTCAAAACATCCTTGTTGGCAAAATGGAAAGATAATGGCTGGATGATAGATAGTACAGTGGAACAGATTCAAACTTGGTTATACTTGTTTAAATGATCTTTCTTTTAATAATCATTCATGGGTCAATATCAGTCTGGAAGAAGACCTCTAGTAAGATGCCCCAGGTATCTAAAAATTTATCTATCAATAACTTAGCTGAAGTCACAGAAGGCATAATTATAGGATATTCATTGTTACCACTATTATGTGACATAGTTCTAGAAATGAGAGGCAGTATTATATAGTGGGTAGAGTCAAGTTCTAGCTGAGTCACCCTGGATCATAATTAACCCCTCAATGCCCTCAGGCAACCCTGTTTAGATTGTAAATTGCAGAATATGTGCCAGCCTTTATTAGTTGAGGGATTTCCACACTTTTTCTTTCTTTCTTTTTTTTAACAACAAAAATAAGGTTCTAAAAATGTCAGCTACAGCAATAGAACAAGAAAAGAAAATTGAGGAAATAAAGATAGGCAAAGCAGAAACATAAGTATTTCATTTAGGTTCAATTAAAAATTAAAAACACCATTTTAAAGTAGCAAATATGAAATAAGTCCACAAAACCATCAGACTTTATGTATATTACCAACAAAAACCAGCAGAAAGAGAACAAAAAGTAAATTCTATCCAAAATAACAGCTGAATGAATAAAAAAATTGGGGAGTTCAGATACCAAGGGATTATATAAATACAATTACAAAACTCTCTTAATAGAAATATAGATTGTAATAACTGGAAAGATTAATTGCTGATGGCTGGGTCATGCCAGGATTATAAAAATTACAATACTATCTAAATTAATTTACTTATTCAGTGCAATAGCAATCAACCTCCAAAGGATTATTTTACAGAACTGGAAAAATTAATAACAGAATTGACCTGTAGGAACAAAAGGTCAAGATTGTCAAGGGAAATAATGAAAAAGACAGGGGAGGAGGTGGGGAAGAAGGAGATCTATCAGTACCAGATCTCAAACTATATTGCAAAGTAATAATTACCCAAACTCTTTGGTTCTGATTAAAAAAGAAAAAGTGGAACAGATCAGTCGAACAGATTAGGTCCACAAGATTCAGAAGCAATCAAATATAGTAGCATAGTGTTGATAAGCCTAAGGACTTCAACTACTAGGGTAAAAACTATGTAACAAAAAAATTCTGGGAAAATTGCAAAGCAGTATGGTTGGTTTAATACTATGTGCCACAATATATTCCATTAATGCAGCCCATAACTTAAATATCTAGAGGATTTCACTAAAAGGAATCACTCCTTGATTTGGATTCTGCATTGGAGGACCTCTAAGAAAATAACAAACATTTTTAGTGAATACATATCTCACTGTTTTATGCCTCATCTATTATTAATGATCATGGGATTATCAAAGTTATTTTTGTTGTTATGCCTTTTCAAGAAATCCTGTATAATTATAATATATGCATCGGAGATGATTTGTTGAAAGATAATCTTTAAGGTAATATTTTGCTCTACAAAATAAAATTATATTTATATATGTGAGATAGATATAGATACATACATATGTGTACATATAAAATCAGTCAACAAGAACAGTAGAATGTTGTAATCTCTATAACTTTCAATCAATTGTATGATGATAAAGATGTGGATCTACTGCGTCTACACTTAAAAAAATCTACCTGTTCCCTGATGAAGGATCCCTGATGAGGGGATCGGAGGTATTTAGATGATACAGGACAGTGAAAGAGAACTGGATTTGGAGGCAGTAATATCTGAGTTCAAATCCAGCCTCAGACACTCAAAAGCTGTGTGATACTGGGCAAGTCACTTAACTTCTATCTGACTCAGTTTTCTATTTGGTAAAAGGGGGTAATAATAGCACTCACTTCCCAAGGTGATTGTGAGGATCAAATGAGATCATAATTGTAAAGCACTTAGCACAGTGTTTGACACATAGTAGGTATTTCACAAATGCTTATTTCCTTTCTTCTTTTTTTTTAATTTCCCAGGGTTATTTTAAGATTAAAATGAGATAATATTTGTAACTGTAGACCTTAAAGTTCTATATAAATTCTAGCCATCATTCTCACCCTCTTCTTCCTTATCATCATCATCATGTATTCTCTTGATGCAACTGTATATAGCTCATTTGTACAGAAAATTGTATATACATAGGAAATTAGTTACAATTATTGATATTCCCTCAGTATCCTTTTTTAAGTAATAATAATAATGTCCAAGATTTTCTATATGTCTTTTATATCTTTACCTCCTTTAAATACCTTGCCAATCATTGCTTTCCAACCCTCAATAAATTTCAGCTCGATGTAAGAAAAATCTTCCTAATTTCTATTTCTAAAGTGGCTTCTCATTCTGAGATGCTATGATACTGATGAAACAATGTACCTTTCTATTTATGAGCTACCTAGGTAACAATGCAATTAATCCAAGTTGAAGGAAAGAAAGCAACTTATGATTCACATTTATAAAACATTTTAAGGCATCTAGATGGCACAATGGATAGAAGTTTGGGACTCAAGTCAGATTTTTCCTCAGATACTTATGAGCTCTCTGGCTTTTCACAAGTCACTTAGCCTCAATTTGCCTTAGTTTACTCAAGTATAAAATGAAGATAATACCTATCTATCTACCAGAGATAGTGTGAAGATTAAATGAGATATTATTTATAAAGTACTTAGTATAGCACCTGCCTGTACTAATGTAGTAGGCACTATATAAATGTTATTTATTTATTGGAGAAAATCAATTTAAAGCTTACAAAATACTACTCTCGTATCTCTGTTAGTCTAAGTATTTTCTCTCCATTTTATAGATAAAGACACCAAGGCTCAGGAATATTATTTGGTTTGTTCATGATCATAGGGCTAAGAAGTATCACAGCCAAGAAGGACTTGGTTGAATCCAGATATTTTGACCCTGGGATGCCACTCTGATCTACCATATGTTGGCTGATTGCTATGGACACTGGGATAGAGCAATAAAAATATTGAATTAGGGCTCAGGAGATATGAATTCTAACCCAAATTCTGCACCTAACTTTCTCAGGTGACTTTGATCAAAGTCATTTAACATCTGTGAACCTTTATTTCCCCAATTGCAGAATAAGAGGGGTTGGACTAAGTTGATTTCATCTTTAAATTTTGGTGATGTTATGAAATCTGTAACTGATATATGAAAAATGTATTTGGAAAGAAATTTCACCCTGGCCCCAAATGCTCACATTCTGGAGACCTGCTGTTGATTGGATGTGCCATACTCTTGCCAACTTTTCTGAAATGGCTCAGCCCAACTTGCTTTCTGGCTGATGCTGGCTTTCTAATAAATGTAGTATTTCTCAGAATGCCAAACCAGCTGTGTTGGATTCAATTTATGATAAACAATAAATGTAAAACCCATTAAACCAAACCAGGCACAAAGTACTTTAAGACAGCGTGCACTGTTCAAACTAGATACATTTCAGAGGAAACAAGAACTCTGACAACATCCCTGCCCTCAAAATCAAAAATGGAAATTATTCCTTCTCTAGTAGAAACATAATTCCACTTTAGTCTTCCTTTTATTCACACCCCACCCCCTGCTTCTTAACAAACAGTTCTTCTCCCCTCAGCTGTCAAACTCTGGGTGTCACCCACACCCTCTTCCCTTTTAATCAAATCCATTGACTCTATTGTCTTTGGGAGCATATATTAAATCTTCTGTTGAGCTTTTAAAGCCCTGCATAATCTGGGCCCTTCCTCACTTTCCAGTCTTCTTATATTTTATACCACACTGCACACTCTGTAATACAAGAACATCAGCCTCCTTGCTGTTCCTCCTCCTCAAACAAGATGCTCCATCTTCCTACTTTAGGCAGCCCTTGTCTGAAATGCCTCCTGTCTCCTAGTTTCCCTAACTTTCTTCAAGTTCTAGTTAAAATCCTATGTTCTACAACAAGCCTTTCCTGATGCCTGTTAATTCTAGTACTTTCTCTCTATTGATGATCTTTAATTTATCATGTCTATAGTTTGTGCATCTTTGCATATCTCCCCTATTGGACTATGAACTTCTAAACTAACACCTTTCTTTATATCTCTGGCACTTAGCACAGTGCCTGGGACATAATAGATACTTCATAAATACTAATTGGCTAACAAACAATAATAACATATTTTATGATGTCTTCATGATGATGCCATCAAAAGTTAGGCAAGGAATTGTGTTGATGTTCCATTCTACATTATGGGACAGTATTGATCTAAAATAAAGTGAGATGTTTCCCTTTATGTCTCCCACTCCAGCCCCCATCAAATGATCATTTGTCTCTTATGGACATCTAGGTCTGCCTCCCTAAATAATCCCAATCTGATTGAAAACTATCCTTTCCCCTGCACCAAAACTCCCATTCATTCCATGCCTTGATCACAGCTAAGGAGGAAAGCAATAAGGATCAATTAAATCATAATTAATTAATCAATTAACCAGCATTGACTAAGAGCTTACTGTAGTATATGCCTAACACTACCAGCTTCTGGGATACAAAGTAGAAAAGTGAAAACAGTCCATAACCTCAAGGGGCTTACATTTTATCAAGAAAACATGTATAGATAGGTGCTATTATTATCCCCATTTTACAGTTGAGAAAATTGAGACAGAAGCAAGTGGCTTGCCTAGAATAAACTAGTTAAGTGTCTGAGGCCAAATTTGAACTCAAGACTTCCTAATTCCAAGACTGCCTGACTTCATCCACTGTGCTGCCTAGCTGCCTCTAGGGAAAATAGGCAGGTCAGTGATAGCAAACATCTGTGCTGGGGACAGCATAGTATAATAAAAGTTTTGTTTGTAATTGGAAGACCTGAGGTTTGAATCCTGGCTTTGCTACTGGCTACAGTGTAGCACTGAAAAAGTTACTTAATCTCTCTAGGTCTCAGTTTACTCATCTATAAAATAAGACAGTTTGGACTAAATAATCTTTAAAGTTCCTCTTTATCTGTATTGTAGGAATGCTGATCTAGAAATGAAAGGAACCTCAAAAATCATCTAGTATAACCCCTCTTTATAACAGATGAGAAACCTGAGGTCCACGGAAGTTAAATGTCTAGCCCAATGTCAAGCAAGTACAAAACTTCAGATATAAATTTGAATCCAAGTCCTCTGACTTCAAGAACCATGTTTTTTCATTGTATCAAATCCTATCATCCTAAATCCTGGCTCTGAATTTATTTGTTATTTGCTCTTGGACAAATTTTGCATTTGTCTGCCAAATGAGAATGGTTATACTTGTGGAAGTCACAAGGATTATGAGATAATGTATATAAATTCAATCTAATAATATATTCATTTATGGTTAACTGTAATATGCAGACTGTAGTTAATAACTAGAGGAAATTATAAAATTTAGGTAAAACATGGTACCTACCCTTGTGCAATATACAATCCAGAATGAAGGGTGTGAAACATGCACAAATAATGAGAATCTGTCTTTTGCATCATTCTGTAATGACTATGAGGACAGAAACTTTGGAACTCCAATGAAAGCTCCTGAATGCTTAGAGACTGGACATTTAAATACAAGAAGTCTAGCACCGGACAAGCTACTCTGTCTTTCCTGGATCTTTAATAACTTTTTTTAAAAAATGTATATTAGGGACCAACTGAGATATAAGTGGGATTAGAACTGTGATACTTATGGAGAAGAGAAGTTCTGTGCTTCCTGGTGGTCAGTTGTACACTAAATCTCATTAATTTCTTTTCTAAAATAATCAGATTTTTATAACTGAAGATCTGTAGTCACAAGATCAAGGCCTGAGCTATCTGGGGGAGTATATCCTTTGATGATTAATCATTTCAGGTGGAAACTGGAGACCAAAGGGAATTAAATCAAAGAAAATTGTAAAATTTTCTGCAGAGAAATCATCTATGCAATCAAATGCCTCTAATGGGTAGGGTGAGCCTAGCTTACACAGGGTAGGTGGCCTCTTGTGTGTTCTGATTTTAGCAGTCTGTTGGTATGTCCTCAAAATCTCAAAATCCCACAGCCAATTTGACACTCAACCTTTTATTCTATTTTTCATATGAACCCTCCACTCCAACCAATTGTTTCATTCACTTTCTCATCTCTAACTCTCTATTAAACTATCTTATATATGATATGAACTATCAAAAATATATGAACTATATAACTGTTCTAAATCTTGACTTCTCTCCTCAAACCTTCTGCAGCTCCCTTTCACATTTTCTCAGTAAAAGACCTTGACTCATAGCTTAGTAGAGATAATTGAGTCAGTTCATGATAAATCCTCTCTTCTTCCCTAATCCCTACCTCCAAATCTCTCAAAAATAATCCCTCACTCTCCCCTCATTTGCTTCTGTCTCTGGAAAATAAGTGGTCCTTCTCTTCACTAAGGAAAATGCTTCTTTTTTTATCTTTGATCCCATCCCTTCCTGTCTTCTTCTGTGAACTCTCCTCTCCATCACTCTCTTATCCCCTTTCTAATCATCATTCTCTATTTATGCTGGTTCCTTCTCTGCTATTAATTAACATGTCCAGGACTCACTTTAAAACACAAAACATTAATAACAAATTTTCACTTGACCTTAAGTTATCATTCTATTTCACTGTCTTATCTCATTATTGCAATTCTTACTAACTTACTGGACTGCTAGGTTCCAGTTTTTCCTCTCTTTAATCCATCTTCTTCACATTTGCCAAAATAATCTTCCTAAAACATGTCAGATATGTCACTCCTCCTGCTCAAGAACTTCCATTGGTTACCTATAGCCTCTAGGATAAAATACAAATTCCCTTTTATACACTATATATTCTGGTCAAATTAGCTACTTGCTTTACTCCAGGTTTATCAATGCATATCCCAAACCCATGCCTTTTCACAGGTCATCTGCATGTCTTTGTCACCATCCCTTAGAAATTCTAGCTTTCTTCAAATCTTAAGTATCTTCTCCTGTGGAAAACTATTCCTGGTCCCCTTAGTTCACATTCTCTCCTCCTCAATTATCATGTATATATTTATTTATTTATATGAGATATCCCTTCAGTTAGTCAACAAACACTTATCAAGCGCTTACTATAGGTTAACCACTGAGGATACAAATATAAACAAAAAAGAATAATAGTTCCTGGCTTTTGGAAGCTTACATTATAATGTGAGAAGACAACACAAAGAAGGAAGTTAGTATGTGTGAGGAGATAGTGAGGAAAATACCTCAATGTGGGAGATTTCATAAGCAGAGTCTAGAAAGAAATGTACTATGGCCAATTTGGACTCCATCCCCAAGAGAGGGCTCAGAAGGAGCTCACCAATAAGGGAGGCAAAGATGTAAGAGGATGTTGCAGGGTGAGAAGGCCACAAACTTTGAGGGAAATTCTAGTGAATTCTGGTGACTTAATCAGAAAAGGAGTTAGAAGAGGAATGGAAGTCTTTTACCTGAAAGAATTCAATAATAAGAGGAGACTGGAGTAGAGGCAATGTAAGCTCCTAGACAGCAAGAGTTGTTTTCCTTTTGGAAACCTAAAGCAGTGCCTTGTATCCAGTAGGTACTTAATAAATTCTTGTTGGATTGTCTTAAATTCATTTCTGCAGAAACACTTCAATATTGTGACAGAAAGGAACTGTCAGAACAGAGAGTAGGTGAGTTGTGGAGTGGGTGAGTGAGGGAACATAAAAATGTTAGTTCTGTTTAAAATGCAATAGCATTGCCATATAACAAACTGTGGGTCACAACCCGTTACAGAGTTGCATAACTGAATGTGGGGGTTGTAAAATATTTGTCAACAGTAAAAGATATTAGATATTCTGTCAAGATTTAATTCTTTATGTAAAAATAAACAAGCACATCCTTCTCAATAGCATGAGAATTTGCTTTCATCTTTAATAATATATATAAATATTAAATATAAATATAATATATAAGTATATGTATAATTTATAAATAATAAAGCATAAAGATAAATGTAATCGCACATTTAAATTGCATTTAATTAATTAATTAAATAATTGCATTTAAATAATTTTTCTATAATTTACTATAAATTACTATAATACTTGCTCTGTATACCTATTTTATATCCTTATATACCTGGGTGATTATGTAAAATTTTCTCAAGCAAAAAGAGATCTTGAGTGGGAAAAGTTTAAGAAACCTTGGATTATAATACAAGTTATATTAGATTATAATACAATACATGACTTTTTCCTTATACAGTTTATACATTAGAGTGACCAAAATATATCAGTATATACCTGAATTATATCATTTGACTTACAATATGACTTTTTCTGTGTCTTAGGGCTGAGTTAGAGTACTGGAGTTGGAGTCAGAAAGATTTAAATTCAAATCCTCTCTCATACACCTCTTATCTGTGTGATCCTTGGTAAATTATTCAACCTCAATTGCCTCAGTACACTCCTCTATAAAATAACACCTACTCCACAGCATTGTTGTGATGTTCAAATCGGATAATAAACATAAAAATCATAAAGTACTATATAAGTGCTATTATTATTTGTTATTTAGCAAAGTACTGAATAACATGGTTTTATTGAATCTTTATTCAATCTTTCTAGTGAATTCAGTAATAACCACCATGAACTTGTAACTAGAGATAAAGCTGATAGACTATGCAGAAAGAATGAGACAGCATCAAATCAAACATGATAGTTTCTAACCACCTGGAAGGAATTGAGGAGGAGGATTGCATTTGGAATTCATTAATTTTTCCCATGTCTTTGCATGATAAGGACTTGAATAAATCTTTCCTCAAAGTAGAACAAAATTTAGATAAGATCTATTGTGTGCTTTTATTCTGTCCTTCAAGATAGAATAGGATAAATTATATTATAAATTAAAATTTTTAAATTATGATTATGTTATAAATTATAAAAATAAAATATGATAAAATATAGAATTATAGAATAGGTTAAAATCTTTATGTAATTTCTTCTGCTTAGAATGTGTATCCTCCTTTGCCCTGATCCTTATCCCAAATTTAAAAATGACCCATTCTTTAAGGACCAGCTCACATGACACTTCTTTCACAAAGATTGCTTAGATTTCTTTGATTATATAGTTCAATCCAGCACTTGCATGAAAATTCCCACTATATTATCTCCAAAAGGTACCTAACTTTTTCTTTGAAGACTTTTGATGAGATCTTGTGAGAAAATGAGAAAAACTAAGTAAGAAATTTCTATCTCTAAGGTGTGAACTTTTTAAATAATCAATTATACCATTAATAATATCACTGAAAGACTAGGGAGAAAGAGTAATACAGGAGTTTATGCATGTCATTTTGCTACTATTATTATGTAAACTTTTTGATGTTGGGGATCATGACTAGGTGGCATTTTTTACTCCCAAGTACTTTAACATAATAAGCACATGATAAATATATGTTGAATAAGTGAATATTTTCATTGAAAGATGTCTAATAAATAGGTACCTAAAATATATTTGCTTGTTAAGAACTGATTGATTTATTGATTTATCCATTTACTTTAAAAAAAATCCTTTATTGCACATCTACTATAATCAAAGCATTCAGCTTCATCATTCACAGAGCAAGTGAACATGTCACATGAAAATCAATTATTGGGAGGAGACTTCCGGGGGTGGAGCCATGGTGGAGACTTCCGGGGGTGGAGCCATGGTGGCGGGGATCAAACAGGAGTCTCTGTAACCTCCTCTAACCTCCCCTCAAACTAACAACTATGAAGCCTCTAGACTGATTTTGAAGCAAAAAAATCCACAATATCTGGAGGACAACACGATTCTAGAAGAAGATACTCTGGAAGAACTTCAAACACGTCTGTTTTAATTGGGTAGGGAGCTGGTCTGCTGAACCCAGACTGCAGCACAGGGAGACCAGGGCAGGGAGCTGGAGCAGGGAGCTGGAACAGGAGTCGGAACAGGAGTGGGAGCGTTGTGCTTTTCACACACCTGGGAGTCTTCTGGGGGCCTCTTGGGCCAATCTGTCCTGTTTGTGGGCAGGTGGTTTGGAGGGTCTGCCTTTTGTGGGGGGTAGATTGTGAACCACTGAACCCCTGATGAGCATCGAACCTAGCTGCCATTACACAGCACCCTAGGGTGATCAATCAATCAGCAGGACTGATCAGCACCAGAAATAATTCAATCAGCAGAACTGCCCAGTAT
>JAJPUD010004252.1:43410-63001 GCA_023553655.1 Myrmecobius fasciatus | reverse complement strand
ACAAGCTTCATTTTTGTAGATGTGCAATCTAGATAGTCTTACTATTGCCAATGCTACCAGTGAAATGTCAAGGGCTAAACTGTGCTGTGGGAAATTGAAAGAAAATACTAGATGCATATAATTTTTATAAAATTTTACAGCTAGTGTTGTAAAAATAATGACAAGAAATTTTCTTCAAATTTACAATAGTCACCTAAGTTTCATCTGTGGTTCCAAGAAATGCAGCATGTGCAGCAGCCATACCCCAGTAAACTATCTTGGCACATGGGCTAAACCAGGTTGAGAGTAATCAACAGGTCTCAAACTTGTTAGTGAGTTGGGGGATATATTTTTACAGGTCTTATAGTTAATCAGTGACAGTTACTTTAGATAAGAAAAATTAATTTCCCTTGTCTTATCATAATTTTGATAAATCATGTGCTCCAGCTGCCTCTCACATTATAATTGATTATGGATATAAAAATAAATATTTACATATATGTTTTATATGCATTTAGTAAGAACATTTAGTGCAAAATATCTCCCAACACTTTATCACAAGCACACATCCATAGAGTAGACTCTAATTTAGAGTGCAATGATAATGTGAATATAGATAATTAACACATATACACATATACATCTATTCCATATTACATGTAGTATCAGATCTTTAGAGGTGAAGGTCTCATTTGAAAAAACTGAGTGGAATAGTATAATTATTTCACAATCCTTTCTGATAGTCCATAAAAATATTAACCTCCCCCCCCAAAATATAAATAGTTTAGAGAAGTTCTCATAAGGAGATCTTAGAACATTGAAAATGGAATGGAAAGCTACCTTGCTAGAACTTTTTTTAATAATAAGGTGGATGGAATGGGATTTTTCTAACAGGAAATAGATTTAATTTTCTGATCCAACTTTCATGGAAATAAGCTTAATATGAGGTTTCACCCTTAGACAATGTAAAAATCACAGTTTGGCCCCTTGAATTGTGAAAGTTTAATTTCCTTATCAAAAGACAATGATGTCTTAAGGAATCCCCTAAAATCTGTGCATTTTATTTGGTTACTATTATTTTATCTACTTTTAAGGGTGAGGGTGGCATCTTGTGGCACAAAACTATGTTGCTTTAGTAAAACTGTTTCTTCTATGGACAATCATTTTTTGCAGATGAAAATATTCTTGTTCTGAACGAAAAATGTATTGACTTTTCCTTAAAAAAAGAAAAGAATATATATATTCATATATACATATTTCCCTAAGGAACAAATTGTCTTCAGGGGAAAGAGCAAAATGATTGGACAAAGATTTCTCCAAAAGCTTTTGGCAGCCAAACCATGCTAACAGTATTTTTCCTGCACAACAGCCCTCATGATTCTTAGAGCTTGTTCACTAGCGTGGGCCTTTCTTTTCAGATTTCTGGAGATTTTCTCTCCATACTAGTGCTATTATGAGTAGACAATATTAATTTTAAGGCTATTCTGTTTAATTGTTTTGTGATGGACAATAGCAAGTAAAGTCTCCCTTAAATGTTTAGAACAATGAGAAGAAAGAAGGTCAAAGGAGGAGGAGGATGGGTGTAGAATAAAACTATTTCCTTGGACTTATAAAGGAAATGTATTTGAACAGAATGCATTTATTTGATATGGAATCTAGCCAAGATGTTGGAGTTCTAATGGCTTTTATTGAATCAGAATGCTATTGTTAGTTGTGGGGAGTAAAGGGGGGTTCAAATAGAATGCTACATATGTGAGTGGTATTTTCTTTGTGTTTGAAAGTGGCAGATAAGACTACAGTATGACATCATGTAATATAGAATAATGCCCAGGGCATGACCAAGTCACCTGGTTCTGATGGTACAATACAAGTATAAAGATAATATGCTGGGCTTGATCATGATTGAATGCACTAAAAATTCTTAATTTTGTTGATGGAACATTCCCATCCCAATAGAGATTGCAAACCGTCTGTAACCAAGTAGCTAAATCTTAGAAAGTTGCCTAAAGCTGAGTACCCATTTTACAGATGAGGAAACTGAGGCAAACAGAAATTAAGTATCTTGCCTATAATCTTACAGCTAGTAAATGTCAGAGAGAAGTTGATAAGAAAATATAGCCAAGGGCCTAAGCAGGGTCAGATCTTACAAATTTTCAGAGTAGAAGAAATCCACCATTTCAACCTTTCATCTATCTTTTTGAATCCCTTCACTTTAAGAATTCCCTCCCCAGGCTGCCAGGAACCCAACACTTTCAGGATGCCCTCTGGCTCTCCAATATCCCACTTTATTTTCATACCTTATCAAGTCTGACATTCTCTAAACTCTCATTCCTTCTGTTTTCAGTGAATCCATCAAGATTGTCCCTCTCTTCTTCTGTCTCAGCAAGGAAAACTGTTTAAATTAATTGCCTCTAAGCTGTAAATAACTTATTTTCATCCTCCACCCTCCCAGCAACAGAAAAGGGCCATTAAAAAAAGAAAAAAAATTTAAGTAGCCCTAATTAGTGGAATTGGGACTGGAATGTTCCTTAACACAAAATATTCAGCATACTCTATCTACTCTAAGGGCAACTGAAGAAGGGAGAGAGAAAAGTGAAGAAAAAAGAGAATTTGTGTATTCTAGTTCCCTTGTTTTTTAAGCTGTGGGAAGCAAAGAGAAAAATAAACTATCCTAAGTTTTCCCAAAGACTCCTGGATATTCTCTCCCTTTCTTGTTTACAATAGGCTGCATAGTCGATCCTGCTTTTCAGGATACACTATCTACAGAAGATATATTCTGTATCTAAGAGCTTTACCTAAGTTATTCTATATCTAATAATTCTTTTTTTCCACAGAGCATCCCTTTAGCTCCTTCCAAAAAAGGAATTGTTCTCAACTCCAAATTCCCCAGGCCCAACAGTTTTCTTAGACTCTTGGCCATACTTTATATGACATACCTTATCTCCCTTCCCATCTCAAGTACACCCAGGAGCACATCACAATTCCATATCTTCTCTCTCAGAACCGAGACCTATTATAGAAGTTAGGAAGCTTGATATTCTTTGGTCCCTTTAAGTTGTATTTCTAAGAGTATTCAGAAGGGCTTCATAAATTTAAGCTTTATTTCATACCTCCCTACTATTTCCAGATGACCTCAGAAATTCCTAATGCATCCATATAAAAATAACAGTAATCATAGTCATTTAATTGATTTACTTATCAATTATGCCTGATCTGATTAAAAAACAATGACAATTATATATATGACCTTAATGTCCAGACTGTCTCTTAAGTATGCTTGTACGCTTAAGTATGCTCACTTCTTTGGCTCATTATTCCTACTTAGATAATCACTGGTCCTCCTCAAGAAGGTAGAACAAATAATAATCCAGAAACTTCAGGATCTACCATACATATCTCCTTATAATGTATACACAAGCTCCCCTTACCAGTATTCAGGTTCACAAGGGTAAGACTACAAACCAGTTTATTTGCATGTTAAGGGAAACCAAATATAAGTGAAAGCCCATAGGAAATAATATTGTATAACAGTGAGCAACCTCCCTTCTAGTTACCTACTACCAGTGTAGCCATAGTTATGACTCTTATAAGGGTTCCCAGGAGTAGGTCCTCTATATGTCTTCTTCTTAACAACTCCTCTGGCTCCATCTGCCATTCTTATAGATATTGCCACTCATTGATTCCATCATCACCTCTTTTCACTGGTCCGCCTTTCTCTATCTATGCTTCCTATAGTTCATCTCAGCAATCAATATATGGCTGTTGTTTGTTTATCCCTTTGAACTTCCTCTGCTGACCTGCCAATATTTCCTGTAGTTCTCCTCAAGTTCCAGAAGATGGTGGTCATTCCCTTTCCCAGGCAATCAGCTCTCCTCCTTACCTATAATATAAATTAAAACACAATTCTATTTCTGTACTCTTTCTTTTGTATCTCTGTTCCCTCAGCTCCTGGACTGACTCATAAATGTCTCCTAAGGATCTAGACAAACAACATTTCATTGGGCCCCACAAATAGGTCTTACTCCCTTCCCATCTCATGTAGACCTAAGACGACATCACAATTCCATATCTTCTCTCTCAGAACCCAGAAAACACACTTTCCACCCACACTGGTCTCTCCCACCAATGTCTAGAGGCTCAAAATAGCATTCCACTCCCTTAATTGTCTTTCAATTCACCACAATTTCCTCTGGGGAAATTGGTCAGCAGTATTCATATTACCCAGTACAATTTCCAGAAATGTCAAGAGGAAGTGGGGGTGGGAGGAGTTGGGGGGAGAAAATGAGAGTTCTGGGAGGGGAAAACTATGTCCCTACTACACTTAAATCTCCTTCCCCCCAAGTTTTCACCTTAGTATTATCTTTGATTCCTCATCTTCCCTTACCCCAACATTCACATATCTAATGAGTTGCCATTAAAATCTAGTTGGTTCTACTTCCACATCTCTCACTTTCTGTCTTGTTTCTGATGTCACCACCAAGTTAGTTCAGTCCCCATCATTCCAATTACATTAGCATATTAATTAGCCTCCTTCCCTCAAATCTTCATTCCAATCAATTCTCCACACATTTGCAAAGTAATTTTTCTAAAGCAAAGCTCTGACCAGGTCAATTCCCTTACTCAATAAACTCCAATGGCTTCCTATTGACTCTAGGACCAAAGATTATTTCCTTTTCATCTCATCCTTTTAAATTTTCTACTGTTGAGTATTTTATTATATCCATATTTATTATTATAGAAGTATAGTACATGAATATAAATTTACAAATAAATAAATGGACACATGATGCAGCTAGGTAATGAAGTGGATAGAGTGTTGGCCCTAGAGTCAGGAAGCCCTGGGTTCAAATCCAGTCTCAGATATTTATTAGCCATGTGATCCTGGGCAAGTCATTTATATTTGCTTCAGTTCCTTATCTGTAAAATGAACTGAAGGAGGAAGTGGTAAACTACTCCAGTCTCTTTGCCAAGACATATGGGGTCATGGAGAGTTTGAGATGACTAAAATGACTCAAAAAACAATAAAATTTATATATAATAAAGATGTGTATTCAAAAATTTTTTTACTGTGGAGTGAACAACCAAAAACAGTTTGGAAACCACTGATATAAGCTATGGGGAGCCCCTAAGAGTTTTTGAATAGGGGAGAATTATGTCACCTCCTTTTCCACCTTCTGACTTTCCTGACTTCCTTCACATCCTAGCTAAAATCCTTCCCTGATTCTACTTGATTCTAATGCCTATTTTTTATTGTTTATTGCAAATTGATCCTGTATATAATTTGTTTGTATATAGTTATTTGCATATTTCCCCCTCCTCCCATTAATCTGTGAGCTTCTTGATAGTAAAACCTGGTTTTAGTTGTGATAGTAGTAGCTTATAGGATAGGGAATGTCCTTTCCTGTAGGAAATGGCACATGAATCTCAGCACAGTGCTGGACACTTTCTAAGTGCTGATTTGTAGGGCTTAAGAACTTCACTCATTATTAGGAGTGTGGATACCTCCAAATATTTGACCAAGCAGCAAGTGCTAAGGGGGGGAATGAGAAGGAGGAAAAGAATTCTTGCAATTTCTTCCCAATGCCTAGCACTATAATAAACAAATATTTGATAAATTTCTGCTAAATGGAATCAGGTGTAAAAAATAATCCACTGTGTGACAATCCTATAATGTTGGCCCTGTCCATCCATGCCCTTCTAACTATTCTGGAGAGGAAAATCCACTCTACCTACTAATAAGATACTTTCTCCTTAAATTACCATTCTTAATTTCGGTTTTTTTTTTTTAATTAAAGCTTTTTATTTGCAAAACATACGCATGGGTAGTTCTTCAACATTGACCCTTACAAAGCTTTCCATTACAAATTTCCCCCTCCCCCAATCCCTTCCCTTCCCCTAGATGACAGGAAGTCCACTACATGCTAATTATATTAAAATACACCATTCTTAATTTCAAGACTATTCTGCTCAGTAATTTTCACTCTTTATGATTCCATTTGGAATTTTCTTGGCAGACACTGGAGCGCTTTGACATTTCCTTCTCCAACTCATTTTATAGAAAAAGAAACTGAGGCAAATAGAGTTAAAGGACTTGCTCAGGATCAATCAGCTAGTATCTGAAGCCAGATTTTAATCAGGAAGAAAGTCTGCCTAAATCCAGACCAGTAGTTGTTCTTTCCTGCCATTCTCTCTAGAATTTGATTTCTTTGAAGGGAAGAATGGTTTTATGGGGATGGCTAAAATATTGGTTTTTCATTTTTTTGTTGGAGTTTCTTTATCTTTGTCTTCATATTTCTGGCATGCTTATTGAATTTGAATTGGATTAGATTGAATTTCAAGTTAATGAGTATTTAATTATTTATTTTGCTGAGATAATTGGGGTTGACTTGCCCAGGGTCACACAGCTAGGAAGTGTTAAGTGTCTGAGACAAGATTTGAACTCAGGTCCTCCTGACTTCAGGGCTGGTGCTCTATCCACTGCGCCACCTAGCTGCCCCAATGAGTATTTATTAAACTCCTACTATGAGTTAGTTATTATTTTAAGTTCTGGAGAAACAAATAAAGGCAAAAACAGTCCCTGATCTAAAGTTGCTCACAATCTAATACACGTAAGGGGATAGAGAGTGGGAGGTGGGAAACAATATGAAAATATCCATGTATGAACAAGATATATCTAGAATAAAGGGAAAAATCATTTTAGAGGAAAGACCGTAGCAGTAATGGCGACCTGCAACATCATGCAGAAAGTAGAATTTTTAAAACAGTACTATTGATATGACTATAAAAAGAGGAAAACCAGTGTCCAGTTAGCCTATGATGATTATTTTATTAACATCCTGCATGTTTATGGAATTTTTTTCTTTTTCAAGAGCCACAAATTCCATTTGATCTTCACATTGTTATTATCCCATATTCTTTATCCTTAATAGCAAGCTCTCCCCCCCTTTTTAATTAGCTGCTCCAAACTCCTGCATTATAGCTGAGGGTTTCCCACCTTCTCCCTCTCATAAACATAGCTGACTGGTCGCCAGTGTTTTGCTATCATGCATTCAGAGAAAAAGTTTGGTGTTTCTTAAAGACTTTCACATCTGCCAGAGTTTAATTAGTACTTCAAGATCTTTGAACTCTTTCTTTGAGATCTCTTCCACTTGTCTGTGGCTCTGTCTCTTTGTCTATATCCCATCACTTTCTATACTGCTTCCTCTCTTTGTTCCATTTCCTATCTTCTTGAACTCAAAATTGTCTCTGTCTATGTCCTGTTGACCTCAAAGCTACCTCTCCTGAAGCAAAACTACCATATTTCCTTTTCTTAGTCTAAACTAATCTTCACCTTGTTATTACTTTGCTTTATCTTTTGCTCATTCTTAACCACTTTTATTCATTTTTCTTTGCCCTTTTCCCTTCACCATCTGCTGAAATCCATCTTCTTTATTTTCCTGCATATTTTCCCTAGCCTCTACCTTGCCATTCTATAACCACTCCATTGCCTTCCTTCTATCCATACAAACAAATAACACTTGTTCTTTTTTTTCATGCCCTTTTATGCTGGATCCTTGAAGCTGATGCAACTATAACTGTCTTTTTTTCATTATAACATGTTTTTAGCACATATAGGTGTGTATTTCCTCATTACAAAATTTACACAGTTCTCTTTTTATAGAATTCACTACCATTCTTTATTCTTCACACCAAACACTCTTCTCCTCACTCATAAAATCATTTTAAATGGTTATTTGGAGTTGACTCTCTAGAATGCGAAAGAATGTGATATCAAAGTCCCAACAAGGGCTTGTAAAACTTATTGTACCACAAGTCCAGATTAAAATGAAATTGGACAATAAATAAAATATAATACAACACTGATAATGTTAATTAATGATCTTCTATGTCAATATGCCAACTTTCCATAGGAATCCATTTCTATTTGTGTTTGACACAACTGGTGTACTGAATGCCAAGCTGGCTTGGGAATCAAAAAGACCTAACTTCAAAGCTTTCCTCTAGCAAATAGTAACTATTTGACTATATGCAGCCATAAACCTCTTAAGATCCCAAGAAACTGCCTAAGACTATAACTTATAATATTGAATCTGCATTAGTGGAGGGAATTCCTCATAATAAAGAAATCATGGTGGAATAATCCTCCCATCCCTTTGGCATAATTCTACTTCCCAATCCCCAAATCTAAATCTATCTATAGTTTTTATTAGAAATGCATTATATCATAATATTTCCTAATCCCCAAATCCAAATCTATCTATAGCTTTTATTAGAAATGCATTATATCATAATATTGAATAAAGCACCATGTATCTTCCCCCCCCAGGCAATTGGGGTTAAGTGACTTGCCCAGGGTCACACAGCTAAGGAATGTTAAGTATCTGAAACCAAATTTGAACTCAGGTCCTCCTGACTTCAGGGCTGGTGCTCTATCCACTGCGCCACCTATCTGCCCCACCATGTATCTTTTAACTATTGTTTTCAACATAGAAGAAAATTATTAGTTCCTATACTTGACTTGAGAATGAGATTCATTACAGCCTTCTCCTAGGGTCCATGTCTTGTTTACTCCTGTTTTAGTCTTCAAAACAAAACCAATTTCCCTGCTGCTATAATACTCACATTAAATTGTGTGACTTAGGAATTTTAATGACTACAAATATGTCCCTTGGGCTCATCCCAATGAATTTATAGCAGGGAATGAAAGGAAGCTAGTTACATATTATTTTTGTTTGTTTGTTTTGTTTTGCCAGAGAACCATCCTAGCTCATTTAGAGAAACTCATCATTTCAGAGTAATGAAATTTTAGTCACAATGACTTTTGAAAACCATCTACTAAGTTACAGAGGAATTACAATCTCCATAGATAGCAGGGGAGCTCACGTTGACTAAGTTACTGATCTATCAAGTGTCTGTAAGAACTTAGCTCAAATGGCTGTTGTGAAGATCAAATTAAATTCATGTAAGTGGGCTAGCTGGGAAAATGACTAAAATTATATGGAGTGAAGGAATAGAAAAGTGAATTACAAAGGACATGTTATATCAATTCACTCAAGACAGACTTTGTTAAGTACCTTTTACCCAACTCATTGAGTTAGGTTATGAAAAAAATAAATAGAATAGTTCCTCTGACTTAAAAAATTTATAGCTTAACAGGAAAGATAACATGTACACAAATGACTGTGATACAAAATAGATAAGGGCATAGAAGAATCATAGATAAGTATTTTAAGAGATCTAAGTAGGAAAAAAAATCCTTCATCCTAAAAATTGTCACTCTCACCTCCTCCAGAGAAATGGTATATATAGTATAGGTGAACCGTGAATAAGAACTTTGAGAAGTGGGAAGAGAGAAAAAAATAGTCACTCTCAAGGGCCTGAAATTGACAGCTTTCATACTGAGTCCTCAATTTGATTGACTAGATCCAAACTAGCGAGCTGCTTTTATGTGTAGCTTCATCTTTAACCATATATAAGCTTATTCTCTGTGTGGCATCCCCAAACCCCTAAAATCCTTTCTCTTTTTAATTAAGGACATTCATTTCTAGTTTACTTTCAATTGTTTGAGTCAATCAAGGTGTTTATACTTCTGTTATTAATTGGGGTATGTGTGGAGTACATACACACACCCTAAATACAGTACTGTGATATTTTTGCTCCATATAGAAATGAAAATTGTACCTAAATAAAACAGAAAGACAGGAATTAGCAGAGTGAATTTCATTCTATGCTCAAAGGCAAAAAGAATCATTTCCGGGATATTTGGTTTATCTTGCTTTGAAATGCTCCCTATCAGCCCCTATAAAGCAGACCATTGCAAATATAGTTTCAGCCTGTGCATCCAAACCTATTGTATGAAATAAATAGTAAAATTCTAAGAAAACTTGACAAGAAACCACACTGAGCCTACACAACCTTGGATACTTGCTAATTTCAACATGAAGGAAGTCATAAGGAAGAATAATTAGAAAAAATATCAGAATGCATGGCTCAGAGCCAACAAAATTTTTAAAAGACTAAAAGTTTAAATAGTTCAATTAAGCAAATTGAAATTTCTTTACTAATCTGCTACTGCAAATGCTATAGTTATCATTTGCTGTTGTGGCTACAGCTTCTTTCTCATAAGGAGAAGTTTTGGTGATGAGGAGGTCATCACCAAAACTGTATTCCCTTTACCTGAATGCAATAAAAATTCATGGATGCACCCTCACAGCAAACATTGGCATTTAATAGACTATGTGATTGTAAGAAGAAGAGACAGAGGATGTAAGAATGGTGCAGAGTGCTGGATTGATCACAGACATCCTCTTCAAACTGAATATTCCCATTCAACAAAAATGGGGGCTACTAGTAGAACTAATGTCAACAGATCAGAGTGCTTCTCTGAGAGGGAACAGTTTATTGCCAACTTGAAGAGTAAGTTGAGCCAACACACAGTTGGCAACAATGGTGCAGAAAAAGAATAGGAAGCTTTCAGAGATTTCAGAGTTTCTGAATTTCAGTGCACTGCATTTGCTCATCTGGGTCAGAACAATGGCAAACATCAAAACTGATTTAATGAAAATGATGGAGAAATTCAGAAGCTGCTAAATGAAAAATGAGGACTCAACCAGCTGTTCCAGCAGGATAGTTCATCCATCTCTAAAAAGGTAGCATTCAATTCCATTAAAAGTAAAGTAAAATTGAAACGTAGGGAGATGCAGGATTCTTAGCTCAGTAAAAAAGCAGATGAGATTCCGTTTTATGCTGATAATAACAATCTAAAGAGTTTTTGTGATGCACTGAAGACTATTTATGAGCCAAAAACTTAGGGTGTACCTCAACTACTCAATGCTGATGGTGCCACACTTAGTGATAAGAATATAGTCCTGGAATGATGGGCTACAGACTGTCATCGATGCTGAAGCTATTGACTGTTCACCTCAAGTAGTCAATCACTCTCTAGTTCCAACTTTTTGGAGGTTTTAAATGCCATTAGGCTACTCTCATATGATAAAAAGCACCAGGTGTTGATTCTATTCTATTCTATTGAGACTTACAAGGTGGAGGGTCCATTGCTCATACAAAAACTGACTGAAATTTTCCAGTTTATATGACAATAAAGAAGTTATGCCCCAGAAGTTGAAGGCTACCTCCATTGTCCATCTTTATAAAAATAAAAGGAATGGATTGTCCCATGACAATCACAGGGGAATCTCTCTCTTAGTCAGTGCTGACAAAATTCTTGCCAGAGTCCTCTTTAATAGGCTGACCCTACACCTAGAAAAAAGGTCATTTACCTGAGAGCTAGTGTGGCTGCAGAAGGGGCCAAGGAACAGTCGATATGTTTACTGCCCAATAACTCCAGGAGCAGAACAGAGGTCTGATTACAACATATGTTGATCTGACTAAGATCTTTGACACTGTTGTGAGGCTTATAGAAAATTATGTCAAAATTCAGTTGCCCAGAGAAGTCCATCAGTATAGTACATCTATTTCATGATGGCATGCTTGCCTAGGCTCTGAACAATGATGGGCAATGCTCTTGAGCTTTCCAATCACTAATGGAGTGAAACAAAGCTGGGCACTTGCTTCCATGTTTTTTAACATGATGTTTTCAGCCATGTTGTCAAACACTTTCAATGAGGACAGACATGGAATCAGTCACCTACTGTACTGATGGTATATGCTTCAACCTGAAAAGGTTACAAGCCAAAATCAAAGTGGAGGGCCTGTTGGTGCATGCTTTTTTGTTTTCAGCTGATGATGCACTCAGTGCATCCTCCAACACCGAGATACAACACAATATTGATAGAATATCTCTGTGCTGCTTTTGGCCTAACAGTTAACACTAAGAAAACACAAGTGTTCCATCATCCAGCACCACCCCACCCATACGTGGACCCATCAGTTACAGCAAATGATGGAGTGTTGAAAGCTGGGGATAAGTTCACTTACTTTGGCAGCCTACTTTCCAGGGATGAACACATTGATAATGAGATTCACACACACACACACACACACACACACACACACACACACACACATTACCAGAGCTAACTCAGTATTTGAGAGGTTCTGAAGGGAAGTGTGGGAAAAGAGATGTATTAGGCTGATAATGTACTGACCTCATTGTTATACCTGTGAAATCTGCTCAGTGTACCAGCACCATGCCGGGAAGTGGATTAGCTTCCCTTTGAATTATCTTAGGAAGATTCTGGAGATCATTTGGCAGGAGAAGACCCAAGACACTGAGGTCCTTTCTCAGACTAAACTACCAAGCATCCCAACTGTGCTAGAGAGAGCATTCAGGTAGACTGCCACATTGTTCAAAATGTCAAATGTACACTTGCCAAAACAATTATTTTATGGAGAACTCACACAGGGCAAGCGCTCACAAAATGGTCAGAAAAAAAGCAATAGGTCTCTCTTACAAACTTTAGAATTGATTCTATGGCATGGGAGTCACTGGCACAAGACCACCCAACATGGAGTGCCCTCATCAGAGAGGGTGCTGGGCTCCATGGGCAAAGCAGAATTGAATTAGCTAAAGGAATGGAAAAGGCACAAATTTTCTAAATGTTCATATGAACTATTTGTGTCTGAACTGTGGCAGAGCATTCTGAGCTCGTATTGGTCTGATCAGCCACAGTCAGACACACTATAACTCAATTCTAACAGAGTGATGTCAATTTGGTCCTGTTTGAAAATGAAGAACAACATATGCACTGGGCTCTGTGCTAATACTGGAATAGAAAGAAAGGCACAAGATTTAGCTAGTCTTAAGATGTTTACAGTCTAACGTAGAGGAAAAAACATGCAAGGAACTATGCAAAAGTACAATATATACAGAATAAATATGTTAACCAATACAAGGAAAGCATTAGATTTGAGGGAGATCAGTAAAGATTTCCTATGGGGAAGAAGAGAATTCTGTTCTACATGTTTATAAATGAATTCAATCCAATTTTTAAAGAAAAATTAATTCATATACTACATAAATTATTCTGATAAATTGAAGGTAAAATATTATAATATTTTATAATGAAAATATACTCCTAATATCCAAGAGAAAGAAGTATTAAATCTTAAGAGAAAAAGAATTTTAGATTAATATCACTAATGAATATTAATTATTCTTTATCATTAAATTGAAATTATGCTAGGAATGCAAAGATGGATCAACATGAGAAAAACTAGTAATATAATAATTAAAAATAAAAATTTGAGACCATATGATTATATTAATAGATATAGAAAAATTATTTGACATTATACAATACTGAGTTCAGGGATTTGATTTTTCAATTTCTTCCTTGATTTTTGTCTCCCAGGAATTTCTGTGTATTTTCTACTGCTTCTCTTCTGACATTATAACTACTCTCTTTAGGATCTAGCATAGAGACAATTTTCTCTCTCAACCTTCCTTTTCAGTTTCCCTTCTTTCCTATCAGACTTGTAGGATTCTAGACATATTTCTACCAGACCATCAAGTTATGAAGATGAGTAAAGAAAAAATTTATAACTATAGTGCTACTTGGACCATCACTTTCTCTGTGTGTGAATCAGAAAGTTATATGGAAATTTTTTTTATTCTGAACTTAAATAAAACAAGTATTTCCAAGGTATAGTACAGTAATAAAAATAATTGCATATGAAACTGCAAATCTATTGTATATACCTTACTATTCTGTTTAAATATATAATAAAACTATCATGTAATTTTTTTTCTTTTTATTCTTCCCTTTCCCACCCCTGCACTACAGATAACTATCATTAAATACAAATATGTGTATGCATACACACACACACATATATATTTGTAAACTTATTCTATACATACCTCTATTCATCAGTTCTTTCTCCGGATGTAGATAGCATCTTCCTTTGTAGCTAATTTGGGTATTTTATAATAAAATTATTCAAAATTCTTCTTAAAACAATATTGCTGTTACTATATACAACATTCTCTTGTTTCTGCTCATTTCACTCTTTTTTACTTCATTTAAGTATATCTGCTCATCATTTCTTACAGCAAACTAGTACTCTATCATAATCATACTACAATTTGTTCAATCATTCGCCAATTGATGGGCATCCTCACAGCTTATATTTCTTTGCTGCTACAAAGAGCATGGCTCTAAATATTTTAGAAGATACAGGTTCTTTTCCTTTTTACCTAAACATCTTTGGGGAAAGATCTAATGGTGATATTATTGGGTCAAATCATGACTATAAATATTTTAGAACATATAGGTTCTTTTCTCTTTTATTTAATCATCTTTGGGAAAAGATCTAATGATATTGCTAGAGAAAAGGGTATAGACAGTTTAATAACTCTTTGGGCATAATTCCAGATTGCTCTTCAAAAAGACTGGGATCAGTTCACCTTCCTACCAACAGTGATTAATGTCCCAATTTTTCTACATCTCTGTCAACATTTGTCACTTTTTCCTTCAGCCATTTTAGCCAACAAGAGAAAAATAAAATCTTGTAAATATAGATATAAATAAATATACTCACACACATATATACATACATGTATGCAAATACATATATGTATATGTACATGCATATACACATGTGTATAACAAGAGACAGCTTTAGTAGTATAGCTATACAAATATTGAATTTTTTTCCAAAGCAAAAGGAAGTATTTTTGTTTGTTTATTTTTAATAACCTGTAAGCAAGTGAGCTAGATTTTAATTCCTGGCAAAAATTCCAACACAGATGTATTGGGAGGAAGAGGAAGTTGCTAATGAGAGCTCAGTCTTTGAAATGTGTGCATATATTTTCTGTTTCTAATTCAAACATATGGATTTTGGCTTTGCTAATCCAATTTCAGTTATTAATGGCTGGGGATTTGGTGCTTCGTGATGATGAAAAGTTTTCTAACAGACCATGGAAATTGAAGAACCAGTGATTCAAAAGATGAGGAGGCATAAATGAATTGCAGGCAAAGGGGACAGTTCACCTATCCACTTTTTTTTCTTGGTAGCATCACCTGAAGAGTTCTGCTGTGGGGAAGGTTAATTGTTTTTTCTTCCACCTGACTCCCGCTCTGTGTTCATGATCACCTGTTTATTCTGTGCTTAGTGTTTCCTGTTTGTAGGTAAAAATATTCCTAGGTGGGAGTGCCCAAGTAATCCATTGAATCTGGGAAAGCCAGAGGTTACATCAGAAGTTCCACCATTAATCAGGGTCAGTGGAAAAGTCCATTAAAACCAGTAAGAATGTGATCAATATAAGGAACTAAGTGGACGCTCATCAATTGGAGAATGGCTGAACAAATTATGGTATATGAATGTTATGGAATATTATCGTTCTATAAGAAACGACCAGCAGGATGATTTCAGAGAGGCCTGGAGAGACTTGCATGAACTGATGCTGAGTGAAATGAGCAGAACCAGGAGATCATTATACATGGCAACAACAAAACTATATGATGATCAACTCTAATGGACATGAAGTGATTCAAACCAATTCCAAAAGACATGATGGAGAGAGCTGCCTGCATCTAGAGAGATTATGGGGAATGAATGAATGAATATAGATCACAACATAGTATTTTCACCTTTATTTTTATTGTTTGCTTGTTTTTTTCTTTCTATTTTTTTTTCCTTTTTGATCTGATTTTTCTTGCGCAGCATGATAAATGTGGAAATACATATAGAAGAGCTGCACATGTTTAACATGTATTGGATTACTTGCTGTCTAGAGGAGGAGGTGAGGGTAGGAAGGAATTCACAAAAATTTGGAATACAAGGTTTTGCAAGGGAGAATGTTGAAAATTATCTTTGCATGTATTTTGAAAATAAGAAGCTATTATTAAAAAAAAAAAAACGTGGCCAATAAAAGAAAAGGCTCTGAGCTCATAATAGCCATTGCTGTTTGGGAGACAAGCAGACACTCCTACCTCTACCTCGTTCTTAGAGTTAGATAAAATTAGTCCTGTCTTGCTCATAGTCACAAAGAAAAGATTATTAGAGGTAAATTGATTGTCCCTTTTGTATGCACATTCAATGCTGGTTCTGAGTTATATCAGTCTGCCATAGTCAATTAGATTTTTTTATCATTACACAGTACCAACCCTTTTGCCATTCATGACTAGAAGTAGGCTTACCAAAGTTTCTATATATCTATATTAAAAACCTATATTTGAAGCAGAAAAGTGTGCATGCTATGTGGACTGGATTCTTGGTTACTGATTTCCCCCATTATACTTCTAACTAGTGCACGTGTCTAACACCATCATGTATTATTTACAAAATAACAAAAAATTCCTTAGTCTGGCCTTTAAGTCCATCACAATCTAATTCCAAGCTATCTTTTCAACCTTATTTCATATTATGCTCCTTCATGAAGTCTATATTCCACACAAATTGGACAACTGACTTTTCCCAGAATTCAATATGCTGTCTCTGACTTCTATCATGTCTAGAATGTCCTCTCCCCTCATTTCCACTTTCTAATCTTTCTTTTCCTCAAAAGTTTTGCTCATACACTTTTGACTATTTCTTTCATCTTCTCTGAAAGTGATCTCTAGGTCTAGGTATGACTAGATCTCTCCTTTTCCTCTATCATTCACTACTTTTTATTTCTGTTATCCGGGTATATGCTATATTCCCCCACCCCACTTGAAAAATATAGTAAATTTTTCATGGGCAAGGACCTTTTTTTTTTTTTTTTGTCTTTTTGTCTCCAATGCAATGCCTTGTACATTCTAGGAACTTAATAAATGATTTGAATTGAAATTTAGGTGTTTCCATTTAGAACACCCTCCCAGCAGGGGATTAGAAACCAGATGACAGTGAAATTCACCTTCATAGCAATTTAAGCAGGAATAGCTTAGTCGGGAGGGTCCCAATTCATGACATTATGAACACCTAAGACAATAGATTTTATTTAATTCAGCTCTAGTGATCAGTGTAATGTATTTGTAGTATTGAAAATTCTAGTCTTCAACAGCTCAGAATGTAATTTAGGATATGGAAATAGAAAATGGTGCTGGGAGCATATGGTTCTTCCTTAATACAAAATCCTACTGTGTAGTGATGGGACATTTTGATATGAACATAAGGCCATTTACCAGCAGGATTCAGCAATACTAAAGGCTGTCTTCAGGACTTCCATTCTATTTGAATAGAGTCATGTGTGATTTCAAAAACAGGAAAGAAATTTACAATATAAATACATACATATCCTTATATGTATGTAGACATGCAGGTATATGTGCATTTATGCATTGTGTGTGTGGTGTATCTGTATATACACATCATTTACATTCTCCAGTATATAAATGCTAATTCACTGGGACTTTATTTTTTTCTCTTTTTTAATATAATGAATTACTTAGGTTGGAGTTATGAATGCTAAATTCTGAATCTAAATTGAATCCCTATTCTGTCACTGAGTAGTTTACATACCTTATAGAAAAGACATAACCCCCCTTAGCTTCAGTTTTTTCATCTATGAAATGATATTTTCACTACTAATTTCATAGTTACTGTGAGAAGTTTTTTACATATAAAGTACTATAATGCAATATTATTGCCTAAAGTAATGCTTTTTCATTTGATTCTTTCAGTGTTGGTTTATTTGTTTAGTTTTCTTGAGTACCCAAAGAATTGGCAAAAAACTTAGGTCTCAATAATGAATCAAAGCATATAAGCTTGTTCAGCCTGATTGCTTTTGTCATAAATGTATTCTTGCCTAACACTGCCTTAAAATGTGTTTTAAATTTAAGTCTTGAAAGGGCTCCAGTTATAAAAAGTCCTGAATCATTATGTATATATAGACATATATATGAAAAATACATATGTATACATATATATGTTTGTGTTTAAACAAAAAATTATTGATTAAACCACATTATAGAAAATTCAACAAGGATTTACCAAGAACCTGTTCATTATATGCAAGTCATCACCCTACTTTGGGGAACTATAAAGAGCTTAAATCTGATACAGTTCTCCATAGAGCTAAATCCTGCACATTTGGCATCTAATCCAAACTTTACTTGAAAAGGATTCACTTTTGCAAGAGTGCTGACAAGGAATCATCCAATCATTATTTGACTTGGGACAATTCAAAGACAAAACTGATTATCTTCTCTATGCCATACCTATTCCTACCAATTAAAAAAAACCCTTTTCTTTCTTAAACTTCCATTTCTGTCAAAGATACCATCATCCTTCCAATCACTAAGGTTATCCAGACTTCTGGATTAACAACTGAAGTCAGACTCGACTCCTTACATGCTCTCTTACTCATGTAACCAGTTGCCAAGTTTTATCAAATCTACTACTTTTCTTATAACCATCCTTTTCCCTCTACTCATATGGCACAGTTCCAGTCAAGAACTTAATAACTTTTGTTTGCTTATTTGCAGTCTTCTCATTGATCTCCCAAGTTCAAGTCTCTTCCACATAGGTGCAAAGTGACATTCCTAAGGCACAGGTGTTACTCCTTTGCTCAGAAAACTCTTAATTGCTCCCTATTGCCTCTAGGATGAAATACAACCATCTCTGTCTTTTTAAAAACTCTCCACAACCTAATTCCAACCTGTCTTTCCAGCTCTATGCAACATTCCTTTTCACAAAATATTTGGTAGTTCTGACAATAACCTTCTTAATTCTTACATGCTGTATCCCAATTTCTACTTTGCAAAACTTTCAAAATTCACAGTTTCTTCACTTCTATCTCTTAGAATCTTCAGTTCCCTTTATACATAATTCATGATGTATTTATGTGGCACAGTACACAGACTGAACTGGAGACAGGAAGACCTGAGTTCAAATACAACCTTGAACTTATTAGTTGTATGACATAGACAAGTCATCTAAACTCTCTTTCCCTCAGTTTCCTTAACTTTAAAATGTGGAGTATAATTGCACCTACCTTTCAGGATTGTTGTGAGTGTCAAGTAAGATAGTATTTGTAAAGTGACTAACAAAATGCCTGGGACATTCAAGGCACTTAATTATTCTCTTCACCCTAAAGAGCCATCTGTTTGTGAGGTCTTTTTTTTTTTAATGTCTCCTGATCTTCCAGGATGCTAGAGCTTCTTTCTCCCCTCAAAAAAAATGCCTTATACACACACACACACACACACACACACACACACACACATTCAGTATAAATATAGAAGCAAATAAATGTTTTCCTTGATAGAATGTAACCTTCTTGATTTCATTTTTGTCTTTGTATCTCTAGAAACTACATTACTACCTGGCACATGGCAGCACTAATGCTTGCTAGTTGGTTGATTGGAATTTTAAGTTAAGTAGGAAAAATCTTTGAAATACAGAAAGAGAAAAGTCTTTCCTATCCAATGAGCCAGGACTTACTCAAATATTCACTAAAATCTCAGATTTGGGGTATGTCAGATTACAAGAGAAAGACTTTGTTGGCTCCAACTCACCTTTTCAGGATAGGTATGCCCTTCATGCATTCTCCTTCACAAACCAAACTGAAATGCTTGCTAATCTTTGGGTCTTTAAAAAAAGCTGGCCCCTTCTCGGGCACTTAACACTTTCTAGCTGTGTAACCCTGGGCAAGTCACTTAACCCCAATTGCCTCAGCAAAAACAAAACAAAACAAAACAAAACAAAACAAAACAAAACAAAACAA
>JAJPUD010004252.1:0-43400 GCA_023553655.1 Myrmecobius fasciatus | reverse complement strand
AAAACAAAACAAAACAAAACAAAACAAAACAAAACAAAACAAAACAAAACAAAACAAAACAAAACAAAACAAAACAAAAACAAAAACAAAAAAGAATTAAAAAAGTTGGCCCCCTTTCCTGAAGTTTTCTCTCTGGAGAATATTGCTCTAAAAACAAAAGTAAGTCTTTGCTTTTTAGAATTCCTCCCTTCCTTCAAAGTTCAGCTCAAGCAATACCTAAAATGTGAGACCGCCCCTAATCTCAGGTACTTATGCTCTCCAGAAATTACTTTATGTATACTTTATAATATAGGGGAGTAATGTGGAATGGCCACTCACTATATAGAACCCCACACACACCTCTCACCTAGATATTGTGGACATTTACTTCCTCTCTTTGGGGTTAGTTCCCTCCTTCCCACCTACAGTCATTGTAGCAAGTTTAAATTCCCAAAGAAATAAACCCCATCTCCCCACCCCCAGTGTGGTTATATTCAATTTTTCTTAGATTTCCAGAGTAGACCTTATTAAAGGAAAATACATTTATCCTACTCATCACTCAAACTGTTCACACACAAATCAAGCATTATCCTATATCTTTAATAAGGGAGCTTCAATATTTATTTTTTGCTTCCTTTTTAAGCTGCCCAAATCCTATCTGAAAACCATTTTTCATCCACATATATCAAGAATTTTATTAAACCAAATTTATTTTCCTGCTCCTTTCAAAATGAGTATCCATAAAAGCAGCAATAACTTACATCCCTTAATAGTTGATTTAAATCATTTCCTTTTCCCAAAAGTAATTCTTCTGCCCCTTTCAAATAAAGTACTCCATATGAAGAAAAATGTTAAAGGGACTGTAACTGTATATATATTTACACTCACACACACACACACACATATATATATATACAAATATGTGTATGTGTGTATATATATATATATACACAAATATGTGTATATGTATACAGATACATATACACATATTTGTGGATGTGTACATATATATAAATATAATGTGAATAATATATATATGTAAAATATTTTCCTATACATGTGCATATTGTTTCACCCAAAAGAATGTAAGTTTCGCATAAGCAGGGACTGTTTTATTTTTATCTGTATCTCCTTTGCCAATCATACTTCTTAGAATACAGCAAATCACATAATTAATTAATATATTAATTAATGAACAAATATCCATTGATTATGGAAGGGCATGTTTTTTAGACTTTGAGCTGAAAGTTGAAAGTGTCAAAGTTAGAAACACTGAAATATCTTTCAGTAAAGGAAACCTTCTATGTTTTAGGAAAGGCCTGAAGTTTTCTAAGTTTGATTGCATATGAAAAAGCCAACAAAGACAATAGACTTGCCAAAAGGACAGAATGCCTCCATATCTTTCTCCCTAGTTACTCATCTGCATAAGACCCCAGCAAGAATCTGGGAAATGTAACTAGTTGTTCACCATAAATAAGAGTGAAGTCCCTCACAAAGGAGGACCTGTTCTGAACTACTAAAAATTGTTAAATAAGAAAGGACAAACTTCTCCCCTCTATCTAAAGGTGACAAAAGTCAGACTCTTTAAGGGAGTTGAAGAGGAGAGGTTTCTGCCAATTCTAGATAAAGGTTAGACTGTGCTGAAATTGACCACAGTAACACCCAATCAAGACAGAATACGGAGGCTGTGATCATTGCAGCTGCTCATCCATGAGTGGGACCAGAGAGATTAGTAAATTAGTCCACTGGAGGCACCATACTCTATGGACAGACTACCTGTGTCCAGCAGACAGGTAGTAAACTGGCCTAGATGCTGCAGTGTGCAAGGAGAAAGCTCACTGAACCTTCCAACTAATAGAAACTATGATCTCCAGAAAACTGGACCAGCTTAGCAAAAGATCCCTTACTACAGCTTGTGCCCTGCTCCCAGTAACTTTTATGAAGACTTTGCAGACAAAGAAAGGATATTGATGTCCTGTTCTAATAGAGTTGTGTTGTCTCGGCCATGTATATCCCCTATACATGTACCCCAATTCTACTCTCTTCACTGACTATATTTCTGGGAGAAAGAGGCTCAGGTGTTTGTTTTGGAGAAGAGGAAACCTGTTTTTTAATTATAATTCTTTCTATGGCATTTGAATAACTTTTCTTTTCTAATGAGTAAATTGAATTGACTGGCTAAATATTGATGGGAAGTACACTGGTGGAAAATCATGAACTCCAGTGTTGAGTGGTCTCCCACAGGCTCTTGCTGTTGTTATTTGTCTTTAGTTCTCCAAAAGGACCATGATATCAGGGAGGTGATGCCATGACATGCTAGTGAGTTGGATTTAAGAGAAGGCTTGTGCAAAGTCACCAGCCCTCTGGGTCCAATGATAAGATATAGATCTCCCCTAGATTTATCCCTTAATTTCCAAGTTAGCAAGTTTTTTGTTAATGTTGTTGTCAAAATATTTTAAAAGTTCACAGAACCTAGGTTAAGAATCCACAATTTTGCCTACATCTTTCCATCTTATTCACAAGGATACCATCATTATCACTATCAAGTAGGTAATCTGATTCTAGAGAATTTCCTTGATCTTGTAATCTTTTCACCAAAAGAAGTGAGATTAGACTAACATGAAATGGTTTTAAAGTATTTATGTATGAATTTTCTCTTTTCAGATAATATCTTTTTAATCTAAAATAAATTACATAATATCATAATCACTGCTTCCTCCCCCCAAATGATCACATGCCACCCATAATATATTTTAGAATTTTAATAGAAATAGAAGTTATACTCATGAGTCAAGATAAAGTGAAATGGTTTTAATATTAATTTAAATATATAGTTATCTAATAGCAAAAAAAAAATCCTTGCAATTTGATTTTTATACCAGTGAGTGGGCAGAGTAGGAAGAGATCTTAAAATTCATTTAGTCAACACATATAACAAGTTATTCAAAGTCACAAAGCAAATTTACAACAGTTAAGATTATCTTAAATCTTCTGATTCTTATCTATTGTACTCTATCCCAGAACTTCTTAAAGTTTTTCCATTCATCACCCCTTTTTCTTAAGATATTTTTATACAACTCAGGGTATGTAGCTATATAAAATAGGCATACAAATAAAATATTTGCTGATAATAAATCATAATTTTACAACACTCACATACAGTTATGCTATCCCAGGTGGGCTGCAATCCACAGTTTCAGAAGTTTTGCTCTATACCACACTGCCTTTTCAATCACCTTTTACTTTCCACTAAGTTTTACTGCATTTAGATAGGGGTACCCAGTCTGTTAATGATTAAACTATTGGTTGATTCTCAAGCCTTACCAATATGAAAGACCATTGTTTTGTAAGATTCAGATATGGAAAGGCCCCTAGAGATCATCTGGTCCAAATTCATTTTTTTTTCAGATGAAGAATGAGGCCAGACAGATGAAGAGCTTTGACTAAGGTCATAGAAAGTTCTGAGTGGCAGAACTGGTATTCCAATGTGGGGTCATTCTGGCTTCAAATCTAGTGTTTCCTCAACATTGCTATTGAGAAAGAAATCTGCAGCGTAGAAAGGAGGATAGAAGGAACTATCTGGTCATCTCTTTCTCTTTTGACTTTTCCTTCTTCCTCTCTTCTTTTATCCTTTTTTCATCTCTGCCTTTTCCAACCTCTTGTTAATCATTTTTCCTTTTCTTCTTCTCTTATTCCTTTTTATTTATCTTCATATTTCTTTTCTTGCCTTTATCCATCTCTTTTCTCCCATTACTTTTTCATTATCTTTCCTTTCTCACCTCCATTCCTGTTCTGTATCTCTACCAGCATCTATCCTCGCTTCTCTCTTTCTACTTCTCCATTTCCTTGTTCCTCCTAAAATATTGCATTCAATTTCTATGAATATATCAAACCTTAACAAACTGGATGATAGTATGCTGCACTTGGTGCCTCATTATTATCAAGTTTTATTTATATTCAATATATTTTAATGGAGCGTATATTGACAAATCACAAGATTTCAAGTAAATTTAAAGAGCAGGAATCCTGCTATGAAATAGCAGGAAAATAACATTTTCTATCTATAGTTCCATCTATATTATATAAATTTATTATAGCAGTATTATGACTTTCAAAAATCCTTAGAGCCAGTTTCTAGATCAGGCAACAAAAAAAATGGACCATGATTTTTTTCAGATTTTTATGCAAATCCATGGAACGCATTTTAGATGTTTTCCAGTCATAAATTCCACAGATAAACCTTTAATTAGCCAAATGCAATATAATAATGTGAATTATTGCCAAAGTATCCAACATATGTAGTGGACATTTAATATATGCTTGCTGATAGACCATGTGACTCCTACTTGAGAGTGCAGTATATGCTCCATTCAGTTACAGTTGCCTATAAAGTCAGGATCAAATGCATTGACAAAGAGAAAGCCAGAAATTATTGTTCATCAGAGAGGAAAACAATTGCATAAGATCATTTCATTTTGCTTACCTTTACCCAAAACCATTATTTCAAACAAGCAATTTGGAAATGGTCCCTTTGGTTCTTGTGAACTAATAAAATTTCATTTCTCAAAGGCAAATTCTTACTCTCTTGTAATTTGAAAATAGACTTATATTGCTCAGTTTTAATAAAGTTCTGAAAGTGACTGATTTGCAACATTTAGAAACTGCTTCTACCATTTTGAAATTGAAATTGAAAATAGGGGTGTCATTTCATCCTGAAATAAATGATGGGTGATTTTCAAGTGCTAAAACCATAAGATATGTTGCATAGGAAGAAGCTACACACATTAGTTCTTGAACAGTTACCAGAGAAATCCACAAGGATTCACAACCACATGAAAAAACTAAACAAAGGCACAAATCACTTAATAAAAATCACACCTACGTTGTTAATTAAATGCTTATTGGTATCCCTGAAAATATCATTAAGAGGCAATGAACCATGAGGTCATTTAATGAGTACATGGTAATATTTTAGCTTGAGAACTAGAAGATAATTTCTGATCTACTGTATTAACCATGTGGATGAACCTAAAAAAGACAGCATTTAAGGATGATAAATAACACAGTGAATTTAATAAACAAATTCTAATTACTTGAAGAGTCCTACAACAGATTGTTTAAAAATAGCAAACATTGATATAATTTTACCAAACTCCTCTACACAGAAAACAGCATCTTACTAGAGGAGCAAGGTATAATAGAAAGAACATTGTCTCTCATGTCGGGGATCTGGGTTCAAATTCTGACTACTTGTGAGATCTTGGGCAAGTAACTTTGCCTCCCTGAATCACTGGACCTCAGTTTCCCCATCTGTAAAATGAGGGAGTTGAATTAGATAGTTTCTGAAACTCTTTCTAGATCAAGGTATATGATTCTATGGACTCATTCTTCAAAAGTTGGCATACTCCATTATATACTTCCTATCCTAGTGATTATGAATTCTCCCAAGCGTTGATATAAAAACCCCCTTCCCTATTCCTCTCGCCTGCTACTTTACTCCCAACCCATCAACCCTACTTACCCAGGTTTCTGCTCCAGACCTAACCATCCCTTCTTCTATTCCCTCTGCAATGGCTGCATTGATAACAAATTGAAATAGTCTAAGTATGAGGTGATAAGGGCTTACCCCAGGACAGAAGCTATGAGAGATATAGGGGAAAAGTAGGGAGCTGGGCAGCACAGGCAGAGTGCTGAATTTGGAGTCATGAAAACCTTAGTTCAAATTTAGCTGTTTGATTCTGAACAAGTCACTTAGCTGTTTGACTCAATTTCCTCATCCATAAGATGGGGATAGTAATAGCATCTTTCTCCTAGAATTGTTTTAGGGATAAAATGAGATAATATTTGTAAAGTGCCCTGCAAATATTAAGAGATATGTAAATACAAGTGATGATCACGATCATGATGATTGTGGTAAAGGTGATGATGATGATAATAGAAATAACAAGACTTGGCAACAAAAAATAAATATATTGCATAAATAGGAGTGAAGAGTTGGGAATGACAATGAGGTTGTCAACCTGGGTGACTATGAGGTGGTAACAAAGTTGAAAAGAAGGGAGGGGTTGGAGGGAAAGAAAAAATTCTGTTTTGGATATATTAAGTTTGAGATATCTATAGACACACATTGTGAGATGTCTAATAGACAGTTGGTTACTTGACAATGGACTTCAGGAGAAAGGTTAGGGTTGAATTTAGAGATCTGAGAATCATCTACATGAAGATAATCATAAAACCCTTAAGAGAAAAGAGATCACCAAACAAGCAAGTATAGAGGGAAAGGAAGGCCAAAGATAGAACTTGGGGAACAATTACAGGAAAGAACACAAAGGAGCAATCAGACAATTAGGAGGAAAACCAGGATATAGCAATGTCTTTAAAAACTTTTTTTGGGGGGGGCGCATTTGTAATATCTTTTGATCCAAGCCTAAATTGGATTTAAGTGAAGCTGAGTTGCACAAAATTGTCAGCCTCTCTCTCTTTCTCTCTTCCAGAGCCATCACTGTCCAGAGGCAGGACAGAGTCAAAACAATTGGCAAATACTCAAGATGCAGCAGATGACCTTGGTGTCCTCCATGTCTCCCCAAGCTCTAAGCACTCCACAATACTTACCTTCATGGCTGTCAGAACACATTGTCCTCATCTACTCATTGGTGTAGACACCCCCCAAAGCACCATAGAATTTGAGGTTACCCTCAAACTGGTGTCCATCTGATCCACCTAACTCTCACCTGTGGCTCCAAGAAGCTCAGTTTCAGCAAATAGACTTAAAAACCTAGGTTGCAGTGAGTTCAAGAAGAATGAGGACTGAGGAAAAATCCATTATATTTGGCAATTGAGAGGTCATTATCTATGAGGACAGAGGTGATTTCTTCCCCTCCATGTCTGCTTCCCATTGGGAGAATCCCACCTCACCATGGAAACTTATCAACAATGATAGTATGAAGAAGCAACTCTTAATTGTTGGTGCTAGGGTTAATGTTAACTGGAGAATTAATCTTAGCTAGTGAAAAGTTTTCTTAAATGGTGCAAAGTTGGATCTGTAGGAGAAAGAAATAACAAGAAGCTGCATGAATTTTCAATGAGAAAAAACCTGCTTATATGCAATATGAACCTCAGATAAATGAAAAAAGTATGAAATAAATCTGTAAAGACATAGAAAATAGCAAAAACTGAAGCATCTTTTAAAAAATGTTGAGTGCAAAAAGCAGTTTCTTTAAGAAAAATGAACAGAAAAAAAGTGAGTATGATGCTTTAGCCAAAGTGATACAACACTATCCAAACAGGCATGAAACTTTAAAGAAACTAGATGCTTAGGGGGAGAGAATTACTCCATCTTTCTCATAAAAAAGAAATGTTGAAGATAAGCTGGAATTAAGACAAAAGCAGTTTCAAAGTCTTAGTACTCTCCTCAAAAACTTCAGCAAGCACTAGAAAATGATGAAAAACACTCTCAGAAGTTTATAGTCTCTGGAAATAGTATGAAGACCAAACAATGGGTACATTGAAGTCTCATAATACCAAAGATATCTAAATATTTCTTTCACTCTGCCAAATTCTTGATACATTACATCAGTTATTTCCACAAAATTGAAAAAATTATGGATGGATTTTTATTAAAATTTTTTTCAAATATCCAACCAGTTTTATTTTAATGAAGTTTGATTTTGTAGTTTTTATTATTATCATTCTTAGACTTTAAAATGTATGACATGTTTCTAAAATGTTTTCATTTGATTTTTCAGGCATATTTTATAACTGTTAAATGTTTAAAATTTATTGATTCTTGAAAGTTGAATTTTACATTGGAGAATTTCTAGACTATCTGTGGGAAAGAAATATATGTATATGTCTGTATATATGTATTCATATATACGATATCCCAAAATCCATAGTTTTAGGCATGGCAGTTTTAAACTATAATAATTTCAGAAGTATAAATAGGTACAGACATCAAAAATTTTACTTATTTAATTTTGTGAATTTTGAATAATGAATGTTCTTATTTTAAGAAGATAGGATATTGAGTCTATAACTGTTTCTGGATGGCATTTTCTCAGAAAAGTAGATTAGTAAAGAAGGTCCCATTACTTAACCCTTGGTTACCTGATCTATCTCCACTGGTTTTTTTTCCAGTGGGATAAGATCAAATCAAATCAGAACTTTCTTCCTTAAATGATTTTAAGGCTAGGATTACAAATAAAATCTTTCAAGTAACAGAACAAAAACTGATGAAAATCTTATAAAGTTCAAAAATAGACTACAGCAATGTATAGCACAATAGTGATTGTGTTGAATTTTGATAAGAAACATCAATATTTTAAAAATGGAAATAATTCATCTTTCAAATGTTGCATTTTGTAAGTTTAGAATAACTTCCAAGGTTATTTTTTCTTCTATCTATATTTCCACATTTATTATGCTGCACGAGAAAAATCAGATCAAAAAGGGAAAAATGAGGGAAAAAAGCAAGCAAATCACAACAAAAAAGGTAAAAATACTATGTTGTGATCCACATTCAGTCCTCATAATCCTCTTTCTGGATGTAAATGGCTCTCTCCATCACAAGTCTATTGACTTCCAAAGTTATTAAAGCTTAAAATTGCACTTAGATTTTTAGGACACCCTATATATACATATATAGAGCCTTGCTAGATAGAACTCCTAGTGAATGGATGGGTCTCCCTTCTCTTCTTTGGAAACTTTCAACTTAGCAGATGTGTCCTTGGGGATTGTCTGAGACAAAAGAAATTGGTGATTTGCCCAAGCTCACACAACTCCTGTTAGAGAGGATTTTAGCCCACTTCCTAACTACAAGACCACAATTCTATTCACTGCACCATGCTGCTTTTGCTAACAGAAAATTATATCAACAAATAGCAGGTTTATTTTCACCTAAATAAGTGCATTGATCACTTTTTAGCAAATGAAAATTTAACAAAATTTATTGACAAAGTTAACTCCAAAAAGGAGAAAAACACAGAGAGACAGAGAGGCAAAGAGATAGAAAGATAGAGAGAAATGAACTATTGGTATCTTTAGAGAGAGCGCTTTCCAATGAATTATGAAGTCAGAAACCAGATTTCAGAGAGTTTACAACTAAATGAGAGTAGAGAAAGTAAAGGTGTCTAATGCAAACAACTTTCACAAAGAGATAAGCAAAAGAGAAGAGATAGGTAAAAGAGTAGGCAAGGGGATGGTTGAATCATGGGGGTTTTTTAAGAAGATGGAAGAGATGAGTGTGTATGTGTGCATCAAGGAAACAAATAGAAGAAAGAAAGTGATTAAAAATGAAGAGACAGAGGGAGTAATAGAAGAGAAGTCTAATGGGAAGGTCAAGCTATTGTGGGTTTGAAATCATATGAAAGCATTTCCAAACCTGATAAAAAGGCAGAAGAGGAGAGATTTATAAAAAGCTAATCACAATCTACAGGCTTGAAAGCAGACCTATGTCCCTGGGATATTTGGAGGTGCTGGGAGACATCTTTCCATATTGCTCTCTGGGAGAATTTCCTCTTTAGCTCCAGAGATGGCAGCCCTGGAGAGGGAAATCATGTAGTCTAATGGTGATATTCAGAAATTCATAGTGCTCTTCCAGAAAGGCTGGTGTTTCAAGAACTCAAACAATTCACAAGAATCTTCCATAATTCTTCAGTGTTTCCAGCTGGCTCTTACAAATTACTTCAGAAACTTATTCTGATATCAGAGAAAAATGTTTAGGAACAGGTATCATGAAATAGTACCTAAGAATTCCGATAATTACTTGGCTTATAAAATCAAGTTGATAAATATGTACTGAGAAATTACTATGTGAAAGGCATGTTATCTGGTACTAAGGAGGTACAGAGAAATATGAGCCATGGACTCTGATCTCAAGGAACTCACATTTCAGTTAAAAAGCTTAGTAATTGTATTATATATGTGGGGCGGGGTTAATTTTTTTACATACCTAATAAATGAAGACAAATAGACTGGTACATGGGAATCTCTGTAGATAATAAAGAAATCAACAAATACCTATTGATCTAATCCAATATAGAATGCTGCATATATTTGTATGTGTTCACATAAGATTTTCTTCATTTTTTTTTGTTTAATAAGTATTTGCTTCATTTTTAAGTCTAATAAATGTTTACTTAACTGAATTGAATTTTATGTCAACATCATTTTTAAAAGGAAGAAAGATGAAACTTAGGAAAGCTAAGGAATCCATATTTATAGGGACTTCTGAAAGTATTTGCATGAGCAAATATACTCTCTTAGTTTACTAATAGGAAAATCAGGAAATGTCAGTGGAAATGATGGAGAGGTAATTATCTGCTAATTACTTAAATAGTACAAATTTTGCACATCAAATAGAAATTTTTATAAGTTCAATATGTTCTAGAAGATTATGGGCAAAGGGATGAATGCAAGTATGAGTACATATTGCACATATAAAGTATCTTACGAATGAGGAGAGCACTCAACTATAGTACATTTTTCAACCTCGATTTGGGAGCAATCTCTTTTGCAGAATCATAGGACTGGAACAAAGCTTATGGAGTCATTCACTCTATCTCCCTATGTCAATCATGACTATACTTAGACCATCCCAGACAAATAAAAATTCATACTATTTTAAAAGCTTCCAGAGAAAAATTTCTCAATTCCTCTCAGTAAGTTTCACATTTCACAATTTAATATTACCTCACTATAAAGTAATTCTTCTTAAATCTAATCTAAATCCCTCATAATATGGTTTCAGTTTATTTCTGTTGTACTGGCAGTGATTTCTAATTTACATGGGCTAATGGTAAAAGTTCTGCTATGCTCTTATGCTAATCTTACCACTCAAAGACTTAGTTCCATAAATCAGTGATCTTATCTACATGAATACTCCTTCTACCATACAAATCATATCTCATACATGCCTGTTTTGAAAGACTTACAAGAGGATGAATTTGAATGATAATGAAGTTGGCAAAAAGGAATCTTTCTCTTGCTTTCTGTGGGCTGACAGGTCCAGGTCATGTGTAGATTCAGGATTTACAGGGCTGGAGTAAACTCCTCAACTCTGAATACAAATCAATGACAATGAAATTCATTTTTAAACTTTGAAATGAAATATATTTTCAGGAGAAACATGACAGTAACAATAAGTCAATAAGATTGGTCAAGTCAACTGGGTATGGAGCTAGAGGATCAAGGAGGCAGCATGATATATGGGCAGGCACTGCATTTAAGGTTCATCCTGGACTTGAATCCCAGCTCTACCTTTAATACCAGTGTAATTTTGGGGAAACCACCTAACTCCTTTTTTTTTTTTTATAAAACTTTTTATTTGCAAAAACATATGAGTGACCTTTCAACATTGACCTTTGCAAAAAAAACTTTTTTTTCCCAAGCTTTTCCTTTCCCTCCCCCCACCCCCCACCCCCCACCCCTAGATGACAGGTAATCTAATACATGCTAGATAGGATAAATTATATGACAAATACAATACATGTATACATATCTATACAGTTATCTTACTGCACAAGAAACATCAGATCTAGAAAGAGAAGAAGAAAAAAAAAAAACAACCTAAGAAGGAAAACAGAATGCATGGAAATATTCACAGAAAGCGTTAAAATGCTGTGTTGTGGTTCACTCTCAGTTCCCACAGGCCTCTCTCTGGATGTATATGACTATGTTCATCGCAGCACAACTGGAAACCACCTAACTCCTATGGGCATGCTTTCTCATTTATAAAATGAGGGGAGACTATATCAACTCAAAAGTCTCTTCCATGCCTAAAACTATAATCCTAAGGATTATGCCTATGAAACGAGTTTGTTCTCTCAAACCCTTGAAGAAAGTCTTCTGGCCATGTCTAGAAGTTGCAGGATAACAAAAGTGCTGTATTAAGAAACCATTCATTTTAATTTTCCCACTAAAAGTGATTGCAGTGATTAAATTAAGTCTATAGCAACTTGGAACAATTATTTAAAACTGTCTCTTGACAGGGTTGAATTGACCTTGTCTCTTATTCTTTTGAACCATGTAGGTATAGCCTAGAAAAATTTAAAAAAAATCAATATTGCCAAAAATGACTGATAGTCTACTCTTAGGAATTTTTGTTATTGAGTAGTTTTAATCATGTCCAATTCTCCATTACCTCATTTGGGGTTTTCTTGAATCATTTTATTCTTATCTAACTCTCCAAGACCCCATTTGGGTTTTTCTTGGCATATATATTAGAGTGCTTTTCCTTTTTTGACTTATTTTGAGATGAGGAACAGCAAATAGGATAAAGTTAGTTGCCCGAGATCACAGAGCTAGAAAATATTTGAGATCAGATTTGAACTCAGGAAGATGTCTTCATTATTCTATATGGGACACTCTATCCAGTGTATCATTCAGCTGTGTCATGTATCTGTTATATAAAACAACAAATATCCATAAAACTTATTTAGCAGAGAAGATAATAAGTAAGAGGAGAGAGAGTTTTGTATTTCCTCTGTGCTCTAAGGAGAGAAAAAGATTGAAAATCTTAATCCTGATAGTTCCCTTCCATTTAATTTTTGACAGTTTATTATAATCATTAAGACAAGTATTCCACTGTAATGAATATAATGATACAATAGTAAGCAAGAGATTTGGCATAAAAAATTACCTATTCTTTTAAGCATCTATATTAAGTTATTTTTTTATAATCATGTAAGACATATTTCCATATTAGTAACAATTGTGAAAGAAGGAACAAACCAAAAGGAAAAAAATGAAGAAAAAAATGGAAAAAAGTATGTTTTGATTTGCACTGAGGATTCATCAGTTCTTTATCGGCATGTGGATAGCAATTTCCATCATGAATTCTTTGTAATTGTCTTGGATAACTGCATTGCTAAGAAAAGATGTCATAGTTGATCATCATAAAATATTACTATTAATATGTACAATGTTTTCTTGGTCCTGCTAATTTCACTGCATCAATTTATACATCCAAATTTCCTGTTTTTTCCTGAAATATGCCTGCTCAACATTTGTTATTGCACAATAGGATTTCATTACATCATATACTACAACTTGCTCAGCCATTATCCAGTTGATAGGAATCCCCTCAGTTTCCAATATTTGCCACCATAAAAAGAGCTGCAATTATTATTTTTTATACATGTATGTCTTTTTACCTTATTTATGATGTCTTTGTGATATAGAACAAGTGGCAGCATAACTGGATTAGAGGGTATCATAGTTTGGTTGCCCTTTCAGCATAGTTCCAGATTGCTCTACAGAATTGTAGGATCAATCCACAACTCCAACAACACACTAGAGTGCCTCAATTTTCCCACATCCTCTCCAACATTTATTATCTTTCTTTTTTATATTAGCCAAACTGATAGGCTGAGATGGTATCTTAGAGCTGTTTTAATTTGTATTTCTCTAATCAAAAGTGATTTAGAATACTTCCTCATATGACTATAAATAACTCTGATTGCTTCATCTGAATACTGGCTGTTCATATCCTCTGGCCATTCATTTGTCAATTGGAGATCTACATTAAATTCTTAACTAAAAGGTTGTTTCTCTTAGAATTGGAGCTAAAAAAGATTTTTAAAATTGGTCATCCTTTTATAGAAAAGAAAATTAGGATTCAAAAATAGAAAAACATTGCTTTATATCATATTAGTGACAAAGTTAGAGTTGGAACAAAGCTAAATCCAGAACTCTTTGCCCTGTAGCATAGTCACCTAGGGATAGCCTAGGGTTTCTTGTAGGTGAGGAAGAAACATGGAGATCTGTGGTAGTGAGAATTTAGGCTAAAACCAAACTACATTTTTCTTCAGGATTCACCTCAAGTTTTACATGGTGCCAATTATGAATCAATAGCACCAAAATCTAATGATAAAAATGAAGAATGAATCATAAATACATTCAAAGACCTAGAGTTAAAGGAAAAATAAAATCAGGATTAAAATTTTAGGGGTCAATGTACTGCTATAATGAAACCAAAGGAAGGGAAAGGATTATTTCCAGAGGCCAACATTCTGAATTACATTCCCTATAATGTTGAATCCTGATATTTGGAGGAAATTCCCTGAATTACATTTTCCAAAAGACTGTGCATGAACCACAGTGGGAGAACATTGCTGGGCACAGATTTTGATTAAATGAGGATGTTCTCTAGTGTGAGAGGCTTAAAAAGTGCTTCAAAATGTTTCATGGGCAAGTCTAGCATAGGAAGCAGGATGTAGGCAGCAATGGAGATGAGAGCAGAAGAAAGAGCAGTGCTATAAAGAAAAAACAAATTTCATAGACTTGGCCATGTTCTCCTTGGTCTCCTTGGTCTGGTAGACCATGATAATGGCCACAAGAGATACAGCAAAAGGTAACAATGCTTACACAGCCTCTGAGTCAATATTCTAGACTACCATTCCAATCATGGAAGGTGATGAAAAAGAGCAGCTTAGATGAAAAACCTCAGAACTGTGTCCCTCTCCTGAAGTGATGAAGATGCAGAGAGATGAGACAGAGAGCACTCCTTTAGAGGCAAAGGAGATGCAACCATTTATGTCTAACTTCCAGGAATATGTAGTACTTGATTTTCTTAATTATTGATTATCTCAGTAATCTATTTTAATTTGCTTTAGAATCATGTTTCATTTGGTTTGGTCTGGCATAGAGATGTAATGGCATGGCTTTGAATAGATAACTTCCAAAATAGTACTCAACACCTATTTATAGCTAGGAAGACAAGTACAGATCATATCAAAGGATAGAGTTTAAAGAATGAATTCAAAATGGAATATTTGACTAATGATACATCTGTGTTTAAGAAGCTTGAATTTTATATTTAGGGAAGCAGCTTAAGTAGCATGATAGATGGAATGCCAGCCCTGGAGGACTTGATTCCAAAGCTGGCCTCAGACACTTAATACTTACTAGTTGTGTGACTTTGGGCAAGTCACTTAACCCAAATTCCTCGCCCCCTCAAAAAAAAAAAACTTATGTATTTAAGAAAATTATTTAATTGGAATTTTGATTTGAGGTGAAAGATAATTCCTATAAAGTTAAAAAGAATATTTAAGGGTTACTGATATTGACTGTTTCAGCTTCTAAATAAATAGGATTTATTTTAAAATTTTAAATTGAAGGGAATAACTAACTGGGAAAAAATAGGATTGAAATGACTCTAATATGTATATTTTTATATTTTATTTTTTATAGAAATAAATATAAAATATAAAATGATAAATATTTTATATTTAACCCAATTGAAAACTATTAAGTATTTATTTTGTAATTGGTAGAGCAAGTCCTTCTTTTTGAGAAGGCTCTTCTGGGTGCATTCTGAGGTCCTCTCTGAAAAATATGAAGATCTACAGTTATATTTTTTGCAGAATTCTTTTTATCTTAGTACACTCTAGTTTAGAAAGCAATTTGATCAGTTTGCCAGCCTAGCCTATTCTAATAATTACCACAATCAATCATTTTAACCCACACAACCTCCAACAAAAAAATAAACTTTATAAAATATGATGGATCACTACTTTTGATAACCATTGAAAATGTGTGCATTGAGGCTAGTTTTCAACACAACTACATTACTAAAAGAAAAGAAAAATACTTTATTAAAATTAAAGCTTCCAAATGTATTTATTATAAAATGTTCAAGGATCACCCATTACATATCCAGCAAATAAGATTTGGCATACGTCTGTGCCACACATTTAAACTATAGCAACTCCTGTGGGTTTCTTTATTAGGTTCTGCTAATATTAATTAGGGAGTTCATAATGTTCTGTTTTGGAAATACTTTTCACATTATTTAAAGGTCTCATTCCTATAAACAAAATTGTGCTAATGTAGTACAGTGTAAGGATATTGAAAATCCTTACATGACTTGGTACAGTGGAAAGATGACTAGATCTGAAGTCGAAGATCTGAGTTCAAATCCCAGATGTCTTCTTACTTTCTGTATAATAAACTGGTACAAATTCCTTAATTTTATTATTTCCCCAGTTTGTTTGTTTGTTTTAAACCTGTAAAATGAAGGGGTTTGGTTACATAACCACTAAGGTCATTTCTATTTCTAAAATCTTATGATTTTAGAGTTGTATTAAAATAATAAGAACTCATAGTTCAGTTTTTGTCCAAGTAAACATTTGCTTGTTTCAATGAATCCAGCCTGAACTTTTATTTAGTCAGTAAATGGATATAGATATTAAATGCCTACTATTTGTCAAATGTTGTGGCAAATTCTGGGAATACAAAAAGAAGCAAAAGATAAGTCCTACTTTGAAGGAATTTTCAATCTAACAGGGGAAACAATAAGCAGACAAATTTAAACAAATAAGCTATATACAGGATAAATAGGAGATAAATAAGAGAAGGAATTGATGAAATTAAGAGGCATTGGGGAAGGCTTCCTGTTCAAAGTAAAATTTTTGTTAATACTTCAAGAAAGCCAGGGAGGTCAATAGTCATGCCTCGTAGGGAGAGCGTTCCAGGTATAGTGGACAACCAGAGAAAATGCCCAGAATAAAATCTGGAGTTTCTTCTTTCTGGGACAGTGAGGAGACCAGTATCACTGGATCAGAGGGTTGGATAGTAAATTATTGGTTGGTTGTTGTCCTCCTTCCTGAAGAGGATCAAAATGACATCAGAAGGTTGGGGTTAGAATACAATGTGTCCAACTGTATTGCTCAAACCAAAATGAGTTCAGAAGGCTCCACCTCAGGTCAGGCACAAATAGTCTACAAGAACATTTGTAATGGAGATTATCTCTAAATTTGCACATCTCGATTTTCTTTTGAGCTATTGCAATTTGTTTCCCTCATAAAGCACAACACCTTCCTTAAAGTGGGCCCATCATGCCAAAAGGTCCTGTCCCAGAATCTCCTGTCTCATAATTGATTCCAAAGTTCTTCAGAGAATTAAGAGCAAGTTATAAGACTTTTTGAAGTTATAAGAAGGTTTTGAATGTCAAACGGAGGATTTTTTATTTGACCCTAGAGATAATAGAAGTCACTAGAGTTTATTGAATGGGGATGACATAGTTGAACATGCACTCTAGGGACATCACTAGTAGGCTACTGCAGTAATCCGGGCAGGAAGCAATGAGGGTCTACACCAAAATAGTGGCAGTGTCATAGAAGAAAGAGAGGCATATTCAAGAAATGTTGCAAAGGTGAAATCAGCAGGCCTTAACAAGATAGAGGATGTGGGACAGTTTTAAATGATTTTCCTCTTATATGCATTGAAAAATAGAAAAAAATAAATAATTTTCATTTTGTGCCATGAAATTTCAGATAAGAAGGCCTTCACAAGAACAGAGAGAAAAATAGAAAGGACAATATTAGAAGCAAAATGTGTTTTCCTCAGCTCAAAAAGCTAACCCTAAATTTCCCAACCTTAAAGTGTTGCTCAAATATAACTGCTTCTTTAGAAGACTCTGAATTTTTTAATTTTTTAATTAATTTTAATTTTAAAAAGTACTTTTTTTTGTCCTGAGCAAAAATCTTTTATCACTGATTAATCCTAATAGAACACATCTTTCTTTATTGGAGCAATAACTTGATTCACACTCTGTCCTTCTTCATGTGTTTTATTGTCATAAAATGAAATATTTTCCTTCATATTAAGTATTTTCTCTTTTCCTTTTTGATCTACATTCTCAATAAAGTAAAATTTTAAAATAATCTCTTTTTTTGGTCAAGAAAGCCTGTGAGATTAATAATCATTTTTTTTCTTTAATAGATCTTTAAAAACCATTTCAGCTTAGTTGATAACAAGTGAATTACTGTTATTCAACTTCAAGAGCTACCATTTGTTTTAATGAAGTCTCTATTATTGTCTAAAAAAGACAAGAAAATCCCATCTTAGAGCACATGATTTTCTTCTACTCTGGTCTTATATATCCATCTACCCATCTATCCCTTCATTCAACAAGTAGTTATTAAGCACCAACTATGTGCTAGGAATAGTGTAAAGTGTTATAGATACAAACAGTACTTGAGTTCAAGGAATTTAAATTGTATTATAATTTTTTTTATTGCCAATTTATTTTATCTTACAATTCTGACAAGATGGCTTAGTGAATATCAAATAAGACCATCAATGGAAAAAAAATTGAAAAAATAAAGAAATCTTAATGGGAGGAATTTCATAGAAAACCTAAAAGATAAAGGGGAAAATGAAGTTCCAATACTCTAGACAAATATTCGAGATTGGAGATTAAGTAAAGATAAATCTCCAAAAGGAAAGAAAATGACTGATGTAAGACTTTATATATATTCTCAGAGAAAGGGTTGATATATTCAAGAGCCTCCTGAATGGCCTAAAATCAGAATAAAAACTATAAAATAAGATCTGATTAAATCAAGATTAGAAGTAAAATCATTTAAGGAATAATTCAAGAAGATAAGCAAGAGAATTAACAACACTGAAAAGAGAGTGGAAAATTCTCAGTAAAAAAAAAAAAAAAATGGTCTCTCTGGGTAGAGTTTTAGGCAAATAATTTCTCCTTTGCCTAATAGTCAAAAGTTTGGTGTAGAAACACGTCAAACACAATAGGGAAATAAGTGTTGATGGGGGATGGGTTAAGGGAGATTAAGAGGAAATATAGGAAACTTCCCCATTCCAAAGAATGGATTAAATGCGGGGGGGGGGGGGGGGACTAGATTTTCCCATTGATTGGAGAATAATGATAAATTTTGCTTGCATTGTAAGAAATGACAAAAAGAGGTAAAGGTAAAGAATCCTGGGTAGTATGAACAGCAAGCAGTGTAAATCAAGTAGAACCAAGAGAACCATTATACCAATACAACACTATAAAGAAAATAACTTGGAAACACTTGATGCTGATCAATGTAATGATCAACCATGTCTTTAGATGATCAATAATTAAGTAGTATCCAGTTCCTGACAGAAAAGTGATGAATTCAAGGTAATGAAACATGTTTTTGAACATAGCTTCTATGTAGATTTGACTTTGTTAACTGTGCAAGGTAGGTTTTTTCCCTGTTTTGCTAGGCATTTTTAAGTGAAGAGGAGTTGAGGAAGGGAGAGAGTTATCTATACAGCTGCCAAAAAGAAGTAGGTTATCAAAACATTTTTGTTTTAGTATACAGAAAAGAACAGAAAGAATTTTAGAAAGAAGCACCAACAAACAACAAAGTTTTGAAAGTGAAAGTTATGTACTTTAAAAAAAAAGCAGTATGAAATGGAGATCAATGGTTTCATATAAAATCCTTTTGTTGTGTTTTGCTGTTTCTGTGAAAATGCTCTTTTTGCAAATTCAAAATGAAAAATTAAAATTGAATAAAAAATGAGTGACTCAAAGATTTTAGGAGGATGATAAAGAATATAATAGCAAAAGAGAATGATAATAAAAAATATCATAGCAAAGCATGTAACATGCTATGAAAGTACTCCTTGAAGCAAGATTTCTTTTTTTAAATGATGTTTCTTTCTTTTTTTTGCTTAGGCAATTGGGGTTAAGTGACTTGCCCAAGGTCACACAGCTAGGAAGTGTCTGAGAACAGATTCGAACTCAAGTCCTCCTGACTTCAGGGCTGGTGTTCTATCCACTGCGCCACCTAGCTGCCCCTAAATGATGTTTCAAAGCAAAAAAGGCTTAAGTTACTTTTTTTATTAAGCTTCAGAGTAGGAAAAGGCCGAGTTGTTATAGAAGCATATGCAGTATCTAAAGAGGATTAGATTATCCCCATTCATAGTTCCTAAGGTTAAAAATATATTTGTCATTGATAATTCATTCACAAACCAAACATTATTATTCTTTCACTAGTTACAATGAAAATGCCAAAACTGCAGGTGTCTCTCTCCAAAGATGCTGGGTATTTTTTGGACTTTCTTTTCATATTTTCACAGATTTAGGACTAGAAGGGAGCTCATAGGTACTCTATTTCAATACCTCATTTTATAAATGAATAAATTTGAGTCCAGAAAGGATTACTTGACTAAGGCGACATGGTAAATGGAAGAGCTGATATTTCATTGATCAGTCTCAATTGATGTTGATATAATGGCTCTTCTAGGGTGGGTATATTAAATGTCACTAACCCAACATTCCCCTGACAAATTTTCAAACAAATTCATAAGCTTCTACAGCTTGTAGTCAGAATGAATTATGTTGGCATCCCTAGCTCTAGAAGTTTCATTCTAGAAATGAAAAGATTTCATTTTGTGAATCTTCTTAAGTTTTATAGAAATCTTTTTCAACACATTTTCTAAATTGTCATCTGCTTCCCACCAGATCATGATGTTCCACATACTGAAAACTGCTATTACTTAATGTGGTTATCAATGGAGAAACCAATTATTATTTTAGTGAACTGATGGGGAAGAAGGCTTTTTTCTTTTTGGAAGAGAGACAGTAGTTTATGAATGAAAATGAAAAATGTGTTATCAGACATGGTAAATGTATAAATTTGCTCTTCTTAGCTTCATTTCTGTTGCGAGAAAGAATTCTAGTGGGGAAGGAAGCACTAAGAAGTTACAGTAATATAAAAAAGAATATAAATAAAATATTTTTAAAGTTTTAAAGATTATAGCAATATATTCCAAAAAGTAATTGATGTTGGATAACTTGTTTTAATATAAAGGATGCAAGCATGTTTCTATATTAGGGAAATTATTATCAAAATTAATCATTTTAATCACACAACAAAAAAGTATATTAATAAATGAAGAAAATGCCTTCAATAGCATATCATTTATGAAGACAAAACTGCTAAAACATAGTAATAGAAGGATGTTTTATTAATGCAATCATTTTGGACTTGAATTTGGTGGGAATAATGCTATGTAGGAATTGAGCTAAGCTATTAACCTGTTACCCTTTTCCTCCCCAGAGATTAAAGTAGTATATGGGCTAATGCCCCTGAGATATTGAGGGAAACCTTTCTATATTTATTCCTTATATAATTCTGAATTAAAAATTCTTCTATAAAAGCTCATTTGACTATTAAATGGAGCTAAGGTATTTGGTTCTCCAAAATAAGGGGAACACAATCAGTGGGGAATTCAGTCAATAGCACTGATAAGAAACAACATCCCCAACCCTCTTAGAGTAGTGGAGCCTTGGGAGAAGGGTAAAATACAGCACATCTGGACCTCAGATAGGCAGGATTGGAGAAAAACTTATATAAAGAAATAACAGTAAAAAAAAAGTAACAGTAAAAGCTCACTTTCTAAAAAGTATACATACTATTAGTGAGAACAGATACATGCTGAGAAAATACGTGAGTACCCATACATGTGGAATATATAATGTTCCAAAAGGTCTTAGAGCAGTTTTAGGCTTTAATAGCTTACTACCCAACATACAAAAAGGTGACAACATGGAGTTATGAAAACATAGAGGGGTGCATATATAGGGTATATGTGTGTCAGTATTGTACAAATAATTAGCTCCTCCTTTTGGCACTCTAGGTTCTGTTACTGATAGGCAGGTTTCCCATTCTTTGTCTGCAGTACATGATTAGATCCCCATTGGTATTATGGTTGCTGCTAGCTATTGCTCTGCAGTGCATTGCTTTTGGGTTAAAGATTTGCAGTAGATTGGAATAAAACACGAGATGCACAAATTTAGGGATATCTGACTCCCAAATGATCATACAAGCTATTTGTGCCCAACTATTGTAGAGTGTTCTGAGCTCATATTAATATGACCAGAATCACAGCTAAACACACTGTATATTGACCCCAACATAGTGATGTTATTTTGGTCTTCTCTGAGCACAAAGGACAAATAAAAATAAAAACAGAAATATGGGAAATTTTACTGAATTTACAAAAAAAGACAGATTAAACAAAGGTCTCTTGGTTTTGATATTCAGTGACCTCAGCTTGAAGCCCTCCACCTCAATTACTTATAGTGAAAAGTTATCCCCTTTTCCAAATTAACTTTGGCTAGTGAAAGTCAAAAAAATAATATGGTCTGGAGGGGGGGAGTGAGAAAAAGTCTAATTGGAAAGAGCACATCAAGCAATTCTGTTTTTTATCTAACCAATTAGACCAAAAATCATAGATTAATGGCTATTTTTAAAGAAATTTGATTTTAAGATCTCTCCCTTTAGCAGTCTGTCCAACTGACCATTCTTTAACAAAGTAAGCAAAGAAGTAAGAAATATTCATAAGAAAACTTTTCCTGACAATTTAATTTCATAATAAAATTTACGCAAATTATCATTTATTTACTAACCTGTTTATGTTTTTGCTCCCTCCTTGAGAGAAAGAATAGACATAGATATAAACACAGATATAGATATAGACATAGACTCAAACATAGACATAGATATAGATATAAAGTGATAGATTTTTTATTCTTGTTAGTCTTCAGTCTCTAGAGGTTATCCTGCAGAAAGACATGATTTCAATATGGATCTCTAAAAACTATTTTCTGTGTGACTATGGGAAAGTCACTTAACATCTCAGTCAGAGAAGGGGCCAATCTGCACCTATAAAGGGAGTTTCTTCACTGAAAGCAAGCTATGTCAATGAACTCAAAAGACAAATCTAAAGAACCAAATAGACCTTTGGCCCCTAACATATTGCTTGCTAATGATAGGCACTTAATAAATATTTATTTGAGTTTAATTTATTTGGAGGGAGCCATTCTAGCCTTCTCAATTGTAAGCTAAACAACTTCAAATTCTTTAATTTTTTCTTCCAAAACCTTTTTCAGGGGCAGCTAGGTGGCGCAGTGGATAGAGCACCAGCCCTGAAGTCAGGAAGACCTGAGTTCAAATTTGGTCTCAGACACTTCCTAGCTGTGTGACCCTGGGCAAGTCACTTAACCCCAATTGCCTCAGAAAAAAAAAGAAACAAACAAACCTTTTTCATTAAAAACCAATTGTTTGCTTTTTTACTATGCTCTCAAAAAATGTTTCAAATACTAAATTGCACCTAATATCCTAATAAATTCTGAATAAAATCAAGCATATTCATTCATCAAATAAAAAACAAATAAATATTAAATATACATGATGCATAGCATTAGGCTAAATGAAAAGTTTAGAAAAGAGAAATAAATTAGTCAGTAAACACTTATTAAGTACCTATTATGTGCCAGGCACTATGGTAAGTACTAAACTAAATTTACAACAGATCTGTTTGATATATTTACAATAAAGTGATCCCAAAGATAGTTTAAATTAGAAACTAATGTTAAATAATCTTCCAAAAGTTTAAAAGTTCTTGACATTTCTTGCCACTTTTCTTTCCCTAAAGTTATGGACCTAAAGGCTCAGAGTAACTTTAAAAACTTTATAATGTGACTATCTGGTACTGTTTTATTTACCATCATGCATGGTCCACTGACAGTGATAGGGTTAGCCCTATGACAAGAAGTATGTCAATGTATTGTCTAAACCCAACTCATATCTATTCATTTTTGTAGGTCCTTCCCTCAAATACCAACACCCTTTCATGTCCCATCTCAGTGTCCCTTAGCCAATGGAATTCTCTTCACTTAGAGTTCCTAGGATCATACATACTTCTATGCAAAAATACAGTTTCTATACATCAAATGTTTATTCTTTATATGATTCTTTAGATGAAGCTTCCCTGTTACAGGCAGTTCTCAGGCAATTACAGAATACTGGTTAAATATTGGCTTATTTGATGTATTTCAGAATTGTATTAGAACCAGATTGTACTGGATAATGAAAACAGATTTTAAATTTTCAGGCTGAACATTTACAGCTTAGATATCAGCAAATGCTACAAATCAGGGCTTGATTGTCAATTTGTTGATTGTCTATACTTAAAGTGATGGAAAAAATATTAATAGTGCAGTTTAAACTTGAAAGTGTGTTGTATATGTGGGGTTTTTTTGAGAGTAAGTGGTTAAACATTTACCAATGCATTACTGTATATTTCCCCCTGAAAATATCCTTTAGGACTCCTGTAGCCTGAGCTGCCCATAATCCAAGCCCAAAAGCCATTTCAAAGAGCTCCATCAATTAGCTTTTAAGATAGGATCCCAAGACAGAGAACTATAAATCTCATGGCAATAAATAATCTTATCTACTATTAGAAATTAGGGTACATCATATTCTTGTAAGAGATATATGTTTTAATTTCATAGCTGATAATTCAGAAAATTCCACTCCATTATAGTTGTCAGAGAAATTAGATAATTGACAAATATAAAGTCGAGAAATTCAGAAGGTTCATTTGTTTTGAGCTAAGAGGATATTTTTTTATAATTCAAGATGGGAAAAATAACCACTCTGATACAAAGAGAACAAAAAAATTTTGTCAAGGTCCTTAGTAAGTTTAAAACATTTTTAAAGATCAAATTTCACAGTTTTTGAAATGTAACTGACTACAAAAAAACTTAGTATCATAATAACAGGACCAGTAATAGAGTTGTGCTTGTATTTAACAATCAAATTTCACTCTGAAAAAAAGTTATATGTATGATATACTTTTGAATTTAGTATGCATCCTTACTATTTTCTCCATCACTTTTTAAAATCTGTATAATCAACAAAATAATAAATCAAGTCCTGATTTGTCGCATTTGCCAGTTTTTAAGGTGTAAATGCACATACATACACTCCAGCACATCCTTGAAGATTATAGAATTAGATAAGGAAAGGACTCTGAGATCCTTTAGTCCAACTTTCTCATTTATCAGTAAACCTAAATTCAAATCTCTTCTGCTAGAAGTCATTATATAGAAGGGGATAAATTTCTTCATCAACATTAACAATAATTGCTGACCGATTGCCACCAATAGGCAAGTAAGCACAGGAGACCTAGTAGTGGCAGCACTACCTAGACTATAGTCCTACTTCCATCTTGGTGATCACAGCCATCATCCAGAGCAGCAAATGCTGTAAAGGGTCCCATCATCCCTACAAAATGTCCACCCACACTACACAGAAGATGGAGAATTCAGACTAGCTAACATACTGAGGGAGAAAAAAAAAAGGGGGTAGCATATGCCAGGCAAGTCAAACCAAACCAGTACCACCATCTTGACCACCATTTTTCCTCAAATCATGATGGAAACAGATTAGGATCCAAACCTAATAATTTTGAGAACATGCAGCTCAATACTTTTAGTCCTGCCTCTGCGACACAAAAATCTTGGAGGTACAGCCTGACAACTGCTTCCCAAGCTGCTGTAAATAGTTATTAAATAACCTGAAAAGCCACCTAAATTCCCAGCACTGTCAAATGATTCAACATCAGAAACTGATTATGATTACTTCATTAAAGAAGAGGCATTAATATCTACTTTGCTATTCGGCCCCAAGGACCAGGGGGACTATTCCATCTGATTTCAATCAATAGTAAGCACCTACTTTGTGCCAGGCATTGTGCTAAGGAAGGTGCAGCCAAAACATTACACATGTGTTGTCTTCCATGTTAGAATATGAGTTCTCTAAGAGTAGAGACTGTCTTCCTTTTCTTTGAATCTCCTGCACATTAGCCTAGTGCTTTACATATAGTAAATGCTTAACAAATGCTTCATTCATTCATTTTCATTCACTCATTCATTCAAATTTGGTCTTACATACTTACTAGGTAAGTGACTGGGTAAGTCATATAACTTCTCCATTTTGCTCATCTATAAAATCTAGTTAATAAAAACACCTACTGATGATTTCAGAGAAGCCTGGAGAGACTTGCATGGACTGATGCTGAGTGAAGTGAGCAGAACCAGGAGATCATTATTCATGGCAACAACAATACTATATGATGATCAGTTCTGATGGACATGACTCTCTTCAACAATGAAAAGCTTCAAACCAGTTCCAATTGAAGTGAAGAGAGCTATATACACCCAGAGAGAGGGATGTGAAATGTGGACCACAACATAACATTTTTATGTTCTCTATTGATGTTTGCTTGCATTGTATTTCCTTCATTGGATTATTCTTTCTTATAGACACGATTTTTCCTGCACAAAAATGATGTGTGGAAATAAGTATACATATATTCAATTTCTTAAGTATTCTAACATAATTAACATGTAGTGGATATCCTGCCGTCTAGGGGAGGGGTGGGGAGTAGGGGGGAAAAATTTGTAACAGAAAGCTTTGTAAGGGTTAATGTTGAGGAATTACCCATACATATGTTTTGCAAATAAAAAGTATTAATAAAAAATAAATAAAATAAAATAAAAATATTGATATTCCATTAAAATTTTTTTTAAATAAAAAAATAAAAACACCTACTCCCAGAGTTTTTAGGAGGATAAATTAGGAAATATTTGTGAAGCACCTTGTAAATCTTAAAACACCACATAAATGCTATTACTATTACAATCAGTAATTGAAACACAGGGAGTTTAAGGGCAGGATTTAAACCCAGATTCTTTGGCAACAGAGACAGAGCCCTTTCCACTGTTCCCCACCGATTCCTATCACATTGGATTGATAAACAGTGCCCAAATCTACTCTAAGAGTAAGGAGGATAAGTGGAGTGAGGGCGGGGGGAAGGGGAGAGTTTGCTCACATTATTATGACTAGCAAAGAATTATCACTCTTCAAAGTAATATGTTGAAGAAAACACTAAAGCAAATTTATTTTGTCTAATCTCATTTTTCCAGGATTGTTGTCAAGTAAAAATAATTACAATAAACTCTCAAGATCTTATTCCACTGTGTATTCACAGGATATATACATATACATATATATGTATGTGTGTATACATATATATTTTGTGGAAATGAAATCCTAATTGATTTTTTTTAATGTGTTAATATTTTTTCCCTTGCTCTACATTGAAGCAGCTATAATCTTATCACATTTCAGAATGATTTTGAATACCTACAAATAATGCATGGTCCATTAGAGTTGTTGAAGGAAGAAATATTATAAGTAATGAAAATCTACTGAAAAAAGCAAGACAAAAGGAAAATTAGAAAATATCAATATGATATCCTAGGCCATTTTCAAGAATTTTAAGCACAAGAGCCTCTAAGTAAATGCTCATATAATCATAACTGTAAATGCAAAAGAAACAGAATATTTTAAAATATTATAGGATATCCTAAAGATGAATATAATTATAACCTAAAAATAAAATACATTGACAAGCCAAGTGTTTTAAAATTAGGGCAGCACATTATGGAGAAAAAGCATTGCAAATAAGTATAGCATGGGTTTGGAGAAACATCACTGTCACTTCTCTCCCTCTTTGACTAGAGTAGCTTTGCCCATTCTGTAAGGATTAGGTCTCCTCAGAGTGATTATATTACATTTCTACAATTCACTGTCCAAGTTCTAGGGTAAGCCTGATACGAGGGAGTTAGACATCCACTACTCACAACTGTAACTCCTGAGCTGCCACTGGAATGCTTCCTATTCAACTAAATCAGCCAAAATTAAGCCATCAACTCACTTTATGTAACTTTTATTGTTTTAAAAAATAATAACAAGCATTTCTTTTCTCTCTTATCTCCTCTCAATCAGAAAAAAAGCCTTGTAATAAATATATATGACAAAAAGAAAAAAAAATAGAAAAAACGAATGTCCAAGAGAAGTACCCTCAAGACCACTAACAAGATGCTTTCTATACATACATATATACATACATACACATATATATATAGAGAGAGAGAAAGAAAGCATCATATATATATATATATATATATATGCTTATTTATATATATATGCTTTTTATACATCTATATAAAAGATGCTTTCTCTCTATATATATATATAACAAGATGCTTTCTATATATATATATAGAAAGCATCTTGTTATACATATATATATTATATATGTAAGATGCTTTCTCTCTCTCTCTCTCTACATATATATATATATACACATATATAACAAGATGCTTTATGAGGGTACGTCTTCTCTTGGACAGTCTCCTTTTCTAATATTTTTTTCTTTTTGTCTGGCCATATATATTTGTTACAAGGGTTGGGGGTTTTTTTGTTGTTGTTTTTTTGATTGAGAGGAGATAAGAGGGAAAAGAAATGCTTGTTATTTAAAATAAAAACAATAAAAATCTATATAAAGGGATCATCAGGTTAACCCCTTATAAAACACAAGCCTTCATGGGACACATTCTTGTCACTCAAGAATTGGGCCAGCAGCATGGCATGTGGAAAAACATCTTGGGCCCTGGTTCTTGGACAAATGGCATGAGAATTAGATACCAATTGTACACTAAAGCCTTTTTGGGAGGGAAATATGCATTTATGTGAGGAGACTCTGTAACTGTGTTACCAAAGAAACATTAGATTTTTACAATGTTACTTGTTGAAATTGTACCATCAGTGATTGTTTAAAGAATGAAATTGAAAATCAGACTGTATTTGTTGTGACTCATGTATTGATGCTTCCTGTAAAAACCGAGAAATGGTATCATACTAAGACTGGTCCTATGTTCAATACCATGATAGAAAAGAAGGAAACAGACCTTAGTCCCATTAGAGAAAAGAGATGTATCAGCTGTGTCATATAGGTATCACTATGTTGGTTTCACTTATAGCTTCATCAGTGTCTCTTGCAATGTCCATATCTAATGGACAAAACAATATAGTACAAGCTAGATATAGAGAGAAATTACCTAGAAATGTCTCAGCAGGTTTTGCCCAATAAGCTAAAACAGATGAAAAATTGTATCAGATGATAAAAGATTTAAGGGAAGTATCATTGGAAATAGGAGCAGAAATAGTTATTGAAACTCTGGGCTCAGTTACAATGTGACTACAGATATACAAAGGTTTATGTAACCCTTTTGCTGTTAATCACACAGGACAAGATTATGATTGGGACAGTATCAAGAGACATTTGAATGGCTTATTTCTCAATAACACATAAAAAGGTGACATAAAAAGTTTATATAAAATAGCATTTGACATAGAGAAAGCTTCTCACAAAGATTTGAATACAGATAAAACTGCTGAAAAAAAAATCAAACATTGGTTTGATAATACTCTTCATGGTGGGTAAAATTAGAATCATGGGTTGCCCTACGTGTTGTTATATTGTTATTTCTTTGTTGTTGCCCTGTGATATTAAAATGTTTTTTAGATCTTTCTCCACCATCCTTTCAGAGGTTGCAGCTCAAGAAAGGACTGTTTTGGGGCAGCTGGATGGCGCAGTGATTAGAGCACCAGCCCTGAAGTCAGGAGGACCTGAGTTCAAATCTGATCTCAGACACTTCCTAATTGTGTGACTCTGGGCAAGTCACTTAACCCCAATTGCCTCAGCAAAAAAAAAAAGGACTTTTTTTATCTAAAAGATAACAAGGGGGAATTGCTAAATTATGGGATTCTACTGAGAGGGAGTAAAGAGGCCACTTTGATCTGTGGTGCACAATAAGTTTTCTGCCACATTGCAGAAGCACCCTTGCTGAGCAAGGAGCAATGATTTGTGACCATGGGAGAAGTCTCAGGTCTGAGGGTCACAGCATAATTGCTTGGAAGCAGGGATGCCTGGATAGGGCCTCTTGACTATGAGGGAGTTGCTAGAATTGCTGGTTGGCTCTCCTCCCATTGGTAGATACTATGCATACATAAAGCCCACAAGTTGCTTCTCTGAATGATGATTGGGGATTGCCTATTGTTCATGTGCTGATCACGCTTGCAAAAATGTATATCAACGAGGCTGTACGCATAATAAACTGGAGCTCTTTTCACACTCTATGAAGTCTCCCACTTCATTCATCTCACCTCTGAGATCAAAGGGCTCATATACTTTGAGCTCTTAAGACAGCTGCAACAAATTATATGTATATATATACATATATATATATATATATATATATAAGTATTCAGTATACTGAAAATCTACTTTGGATGCTAAGGAAAAAGTTTAATGAATAATTATATATATATACATATATATATTATATATATATTTGGAATTCCTTTGTATAGTCATGATAATTGAATTCATGGGACCTGATGAGATCAGTAGAAGGAAACGTACAGAGAAAGAAGAGGGCCCAGGAAAGAACTTTGAGAGAATATCCAAAATTTAGAAGTGACAAATGGATAATGATTCAGAGTGACCAAAAAGGAGTGGTCAATAATATAGGAGGAAAATCAGAAATGGGTAGTATCATGGAAGCTAAGAAAGGAGATCGCATCCAGGAAGAAAAAGGGGACAAGTGTCCATAGCCACAAAGAAGTCAAAAAGGATGTGGACTGAGAAAAGGAATCTGTTTTTTTTTATTAAAACTTTTTATTTTTCAAAACATATACATAGATAATTCTGCAACATTAGCTTGTGTTCAGTTTCCCCCCTTCTCCTATCTCCCTCCCCTAGATGGCAAGTAGTCCAATATTTGTTAAACATGGCAGAAATATGTTAATTCTAATATATGCATACATATTTATACAATTATCTTGCTGTACAAGAAAAATCAAATCAAACCAAAAAAGAAAATGAAGAAAACAAAATGCAAGCAAACAACAAAAAGAGTGAGAATGCTATGTTGTGAACCACATTCATTTCTTACAATCCTCTTTCTGGGTGTAGATAGCTCTTTTGATCACAAGACCATTGAAACTGGTCTGAATCATCTCATTATTGAAGAGAGCCACATCCATCAGAATTGATCATTGTATAATATTGCCGTTGCCCTGTACAATGACCTCCTGGTTCTGCTCATTTCACTTAGCATCAGTTCATGTCTCTCCAGGTCTCTCTGAAATCATTCTGCTTATCATTTCTTATAGAACAATCATTTAAGGAATCTGTTTTAACAATAATTTCTCATTATAGTGCTGAGCACACAGGAAACTCGGTAAGCACTCATTGAACTGAATTTGTATTCAAAGTTGGTCTTGTGATTTCTACAGGTACAAATTGGTTGAACAGAGCCACGTGTCTGTCTTAACGCTGTTGTAGAGAGAGGCAGCCAAGAGCAATGAGCAATTCTAATTCTTAATTTCACAGTCTGTATAATTCCTTTGTTCTGCTGTGTTCCAACGATGGATTTGTTTGTCTGCTTTCCCGGTTGCCCAGCAGTCTATGACAATGCCACAATCATTTATTTAGGCTCCCTGCAGTACTCCCTTATTCTGGAAGCAGTGTGGTAGAAGTGAAATGAACAGAGAATTGGGATTCGTGTTAGCAAGATTCTGAAGACATGTTCTTCTTTTACATATATATTCCAAAAGGCTTCTAAGCTTTGGGGATATTGAAATTTGGCATGTATTGTATCCAACAACTCTCATTTGTAAAGGTCTTTCTTTGAAAACAGAAGTGTGAATTTACTAAGTGCACAGAAATAAAATATATATTGCTTATATTGCTTTTAAAGAAAATGCAAATCATTATTCTTCAGAATAAGAACGAACTCAACCAAGTAACTGTTAGGATACAAAGGGATCCTAAAAATGTTGGGATCAGTGCCTCAAAAGAATTTGCAAGCTCAGTGTCATCCCCAAGTCAAGGGGCAAAGTTTATTATAATTGTAATAGCAATTGAAGTGTACTAAATTCCAAAAGAACCAGGAGCAGGAAGATAAATTTATAGAGAAAAGTAAGAAGGATCAGGTGTTTCATGTTATGTATATGCTAATCTTATGCTTATAGGTGGAATTATGGAGTTCTCTGGTTCTGATGCAGATGCAGTACTCATAGTTCTCTGAGCAGAACTTATGAGGGGAGGCTTCCTTTTTAGGCCTGAAACATCGCTAGGTCAAGTGGCAGACACCCGATTTTGTTCTGTACCTGCATTAATTTTAAATATCTCATTATTGTTGCTCATTTGTTTCAGAAGCCCCATTGTCACTGACTGTTATCTACAGCTAGCAATATTTGTGGGCTTAGTGTCCTGATGAGGATAGCCTAGGGGAAGAAATATCATTTCTAATTATATCACTTTCAAGGCCAAGTGGTCTTGGAGTTATTGCTACATCCTTCCTAAGAGCTGTACTATATCATAACTATTTGGCATCAGAAACTTAGCTTTGGCCATTTCTAATATGAAATCACACAGATACCCCCATGAGGCAGAAAATGCAGATACACAAAACGAAGGTGAATAGGGCTAAGGTTCAGTGGAGAAAATAATAATAATTGTCAATGACAAATAATAATAAAAGCACTTTATATGGCACTCTGAAGTTTTGAAAACACTTTACAAATATTATCACATTTAATCTGTACTTGGATCAACTTGAGAGGTAGATACCATTAATAATCCCATTTTTACAGATGAGGGAACTGAGGTAACTGGACAAATCACTTAACCTCAATCTACTTCAGTTTCCTCAACTATAAAATGGAGATAAAAATAGTACCTACCTCCCAGGGTTGTGAGGATTAACTGAGACAACATTTGTAAAGTGCTTTGCATGCTTTAAAACAATATATAAATGGTACTTATTTGTAAATCATAAAGCAGTGTTAATATGGCATGTTGAATCATACAAAACTTTAGGGTTGATTCCATCTGAAAAGGTAACTGTGACCAATTTATACAGGATGCAAAAAGCAAGGGAACTGAGAACAGAGAAGAGAAAATAATTCCCCTGCTTAAAGGAACTCATGCTTTTCCAATGATAGGACTCTTGAGAGTCATTCAACTTATATCTTATGGTGGGAGAAACTTCCTTGGACTATCGAGTTTTTGCCAAAAGGAAAGAAACTTAATTGGATATATTCACCACTTACTCAAATAGGATGGAGATCTAGAGATCAGAGATTGGCAATTTAGCTGCCTGGGAGCCAAGTTAATGCCAGATGCTGTCTTGCTTGTACAGACCATACTAAATCAGGAGGGGGAAAATAGAACTCTGAATTCCTTCAGGTATTACCATGAAGCTGAATCCACAGGTTAGGAATAGAAGGTTTGTAAGGCAGTTTGTAAGTGAAAAAGTTTTCTAGTTTGTTTACTTTTGACCCCTCAGACCTGGAACAAAGAATCTAAACTTCAAGTTATCAAACTATGAATATCCTTTGACCCAGCAGTGTTTCTATTGGGCTTATATCCCAAAGAAATCTTAAAGAAAGGGAAGGGCCCCACATGTGCAAAAATGTTTGTGGCAGTTCTTTTTGTAATGGCTAGAAACTGGAAGCTGAATGGATGCCCATCAATTGGAGAATGACTGAACAAATTATGGTATATGAATGTTATGGAATATTATTGTTCTATAAGAAACGACCAGCAGGATGATTTCAGAGAGGCCTGGAGAGACTTGCATGGACTGATGCTGAGCGAAATCAGCAGAACCAGATCATTGTACACAGCAACAACAATACTATACGATGGTCAATTCTGATGGACATGGCTCTCTTCAACAATGAAATGTTTCAAACCAGTTCCAATTGTTCAGTGAAGAAAGCCATATACACCCAGAGAGAGGGATATGAAATGTGGACCACAACATAACATTTCCATGCTCTCTATTGATATTTGCTTGCATTGTGTTTCCTTTCTCAGATTTTTTTTTGTAGATATGATTTTTCTTGCACAACAATGATAAATGTGAAAATATGTATACATATATTCGATTTATCAAGTATTTTAACATAATTAATATGTAGTAGATTTCCTGCCATCTAGTGGAGGGGTGGGGACTAGGGGGAGAAAATTTGTAACAGAAAGCTTCGTAAGGGTCAATGTTGAGGAATTACCCCTACATATGTTTTGCAAATAAAAAGCTTAAAAAAAAAAATCTAAACTTCAGGGATTTTGCCTTCCCTAATACTTCAGGATTGGCACAGGAACTGGTTTTGTCACAGGGAAAATACATCCTTTTCATTGTTTTATTACTAATCTTCTGATTAAATTATGTTACAAAAGGCCTTGAGAAGCACTATAGCAAAGTGAATAAATCGTTGGCCCTAGAGTCAGTTAAATGTGGTTTCAAATCCTTTTCCTGATATATTAGGCCAGTGACCTCATCTTTCAGGACTCCAGGAAATTCTCTAACACCTTTAAGCTATACAACAGTTGACTATCTGTATTAGTAAATAGTTTTCTCACCATAAGTTCCCTATGTTGATGAAATTACATATCTGAAAAAACAACAAAAAATCTTCTAAGTGACCTTCCATGGCATGTATTATGGCCCATTTTTTCTAAGCAAGTTAGAGGCCCAAGCCGTAGTATTCAATTAGATGATGCAAAACCTAGATTAATGCAAGAGTGTCAACACTACTCATAAAAGAAGAAAGCAGAGGGCTGAATGGCAGCCAGCTAAATTTCAAGAATCTAAAAGCACAGAGAATTTGGCAGATAGCCCATAGTCTCTTTTAGTATTGAGTGGTATGTATAATACATAATGCTGGGTGACAGCCATATCCCCAAGTTTTGACAGCTGCCTAAGACTAGGCACTGGTATGAGTACCTACTACCTCTCACATGAATATAAGCTATCATTATTCTTTCCCCTTCTATGAATAATGAGAAAGGTTTTTTAATCTCCCTTGCTTGCTCCCTGAAATCAACAAATAGGTTTTCTTTATGTTTTAAAAGAAATTTTACTGCTAACACAACATGGAAACACACAAGTTTAAAAATAACAAGTTACAAAAAGACAACTCTTAAAAGCTAACATTGGCATTCCATTTCAAAGTAGGGAAAGCTGGCACTAGCCTTGTTCTAAGCCTTCTCTCTCTACAGCCCCAATAAACTTCCTTTCCTCTTTCAGTAGTTAATTTCACATCCTACTCTACCAAGAAAATCCAGGCCACACATTTTGGACTCCCTCATCTCTACTATACACCTCAAAACTTCTGCATCTTTTCTTCAATCTTTTCTTTCTTTGCTGTAATTTTCAAAAATTAAGTCTTTCTCCTTGCCAAGGCTAATTCTTCTCTCTCCTTTGCCCTATCCCTTCTAGTCTCGTTTGGAACTTTGACCAATCATACTCTCTCCCTCTTTCATCTTGAATTTCTCCCTACCTACTGGTTTTTTTCCCTGCTGCCTACAAACATGCACAGATATAATGCATAGTAGTAACAACTAGCATTTATACAGCACTATGTGCCAAGCACTGTATTAAGCACTTTACAAATATTATTTCTTATTAGATAGATTTCTCCCATTCTTAGCAAACATTCCCTTGACTGTTTTCTACTTTAACATTCTATACCTCTTCTTTCTTTTCATGGCCAAAATCCTAAAGTTATCTATCCTCGTGGCCTCCATTTTTTCATCATCTACTTACTTCTCATCCCCTTGGAAACTATACTCCGAATACATTTCTAAGAAATTTGCTTTCTTTAAAGTTGCCTGTGACCTCTTTCAATGCTAAATCCCAATGAAGTCTCCATCTTCCATGACCTTTCTGTAACTTTCAACATTGTGGACCACCCTTTCCTCCTTCATACTCTGACACCATTTTCTCAAAACACATTTATTATGTGCTTACTATATGCCAGGCACTGTGTAAAGCATTGAACACACAAATTAATAAAAGACAGAATCTTACAATCTAATGGGTAATACACAAAGGCAGCTGGGTAGAAGGAGGAGAGAGTGGGGAGTGAGAGACATAATGTTAGTGGAATTGAAACCAAGCAGAACTGATATAAAATGAAGCTCACTGGAAAACTCAGTCCTCAGTAAAGGGAAGCTTTGGGAGGAATTTATTGCTCCATCTTCCATCTGCTGGTTCATCATCTGTCTCTCACTAAGGACAGGTTTCTTCCAAGGCATCTGTTCTGTACCAATCTCTTCTCTTTTCCTAGTCATACTGATTTCGCATTTATTCCTATTTCTACACAAATAACTTCCATATAAAATCACAGAATAGACACATATGTATATATGTAAATATATACACATACATAACATGTTCCCATTTCCATATATACTTGAACATATTCTTAATATACATATACACATATGTATATGTGAATGTTTATATAATCACTGGATTTGTGGCCAAGCTGTCACTTACTACCTGGGTGTCTTTGAGTATCACTTGACATCAATGGGCCCCAGTTTCTCCAATTGTAAAACTGGAGGTAGAAGAGAGGTAGACTAATTGACCTTTATGATCTCTCCTGAATTCTAGTTAAGGAAACTTTACCGTTCACACCTCAAATTAAACATATATAAAATTTAACTCGTAATCTTGTCTTCAATTACTTCCTGGGATGCACTCTGCATTTCTACCAAACTGAAGTGTTTTTTCCTCAAAACTTGACATTCATGGGCATTGGCACAAAATATGAAATTCCTGTTTCTTTTGTATCTATGCTCCCAGAATCCTTCTCTTCCTTCCAGGCTCGGCTCAGGCGGCACCTACACCTGTATCCCAATTCTGCCCAGTTAAGTGTCCTCAATTTTTCTGGAGCTCTTAGTCTGGTTATTTCTTTTGACTTTTCAAGCCTTACTCTGCATTAAGCCAATGTTCATTCGTATCTCTCCCCACCCCACAGTAGAATGTAATCTGCTTCCGAGTAAGGATTTTTGTATTCCTAGAGCGCAGCACAGTGTTTTGCATACTTAGCGTTTATTTCATTTTACTACGAATTGAAAATACAGCTATAAGAGATTTCTCTCTACTTGGTTTGGCCCTCTCTCCTCCAGAGGTTCCCGGCCTCTCCTCCTCCCTCCTCTTTCTTCCGGCGCGCTCTCAAAGAACCACGTGATCCGAGAACGTCAGGATCGCGCGGCCCTCCCTTTCTCTCTCTCCCTCCCTCCCCCGAGCGCCCGGACTGTGTTTCTGCGGGGAGTCATGGCGGCCTTGGAGCCCGAGGAGAAACCTCTATCCCCGGAAGGACGCCTATCCCCGCTTGAGACCAAGGCTCGTTATTTCTGCACTGTCGGCCGGGGTCTGGAGCCCTTTCTCACGCGGGAAGTTCAAGCCCGCCTGGCAGCCACTGAGGTGAGTTCCCTCTTTTCCCAGCACCAGGTCGGCAACCTGGGGCAGCCCCGCCCCCTTGTGGGAGGTCTGCGCAGGGGGCGGGGCCTCGGTGCGTGAGCCGGAACTCCTCCCCTTCTGGGTCTGAACCTCAGGACACTTCCTGCTGGCTCTCTCTTGAGAACCCCAAGTGTACCAGCATCCCAGCAACTTGGGATGGGGAAGGAGGAGCTACTATGGAGCACGTGGTGTGTGCCAAGAAAGCCCCTGCCCTCAAGGAGCTTGATGTCATTTTGGACTTCTTTGAGAACAAAGGACAACTACGATGCGTCAAGTGTTCTTGACCTGAGGACAGCAGGGAAAGACAAAAGATAATCCTCGTCCTCCAAGAGATTACAATTTAGTGAGGGAGATGATATGGAAACAAAATTTATATAAAGCAAGCAGGATAAATAAGAAATATTTAACTGAGGTCAAGAATGAAGTGTCTTGTTATTGGATAAGAACGATATCATTGGATGGAAGGGTACATGTTGGGAGGAGGATGTAAGAAGCCTGGACTGCACTATTATGGGCTTTGAAGGCCAAAAATGCGTTTTGTTTTTGATCCTAGAAGTAATAGAGAGTCACTGCAATTTATTGACTAATGGGGTGACTTGATCAATGATCAGCCCTGCTCTTGAGGAAAATCACTGTGGTGGACTCAATGTAAAATGGATTGGAGTGGGCTGTTTGCCCAGTGAATTCTTTATAAAATAATTCAACAAAACTTACCTATAAAGTAAATACAAAGCCTTGGGAGTACAAAGCCTTTTTCACCTCAATCTCATGTTTGTGGAGTTTGGTCCAGTACCAGAGAAAGGCTATACAGATAATGTAGGGTAGTGGAAAGTCCAAAGTGCTACAAGAAACTTGAGATCTTATTTATGAGGGGGTCAGAGAAGGCAGGACTGGATTTGTGAAATAGATGGCATCTGAATTGGGCTTCAAAGCTTAATAAGTTAGTTTGGGGGTAGGGGTGGCAGATTTCAGGCATAGGGGAACAACATGAGTGGAGGCACATAAGAGAGGGTAGGATGGTAAAAAGGGAACAGTTATCAAGTCTGGACTTCAATATAGAATAGATGGAGAAGAACAGTTATATGATATTAACTAGATAGTTAAGTTGGAAGGGAAGAAGGTACTTTGAGCCCTAGAGTCAGAAATTTATGTTTTATCCAACAAACAGTAGTAGGGAGCCATTGATAAATTTGTTAAGTAAAAAATGACATATTAGAACAGTCTATTTGGAAAACTACTCAGACAGTCTTGTAAAAGATGGATACAGAGTTGAAGACTATTTAAAACTTTCCATCGGTCTTCTGGTTACATAAAAACAGCTGTCCAAAGACACTTTAGCTAGGTGGTGCAGTGGATAGAATACCAGCCCTGAAATCAGGAGGACTTGAGTTCAAATCTGGTCTCAGACACTTAATACTTCCTAGCTGTGTGACCCTTCGAAAATCACTTAACCCCAATTGCCTCAGAAAAAAAAAAAAAAAAAGGTTAGCCAAAAACACATTAGCAAATAGCAAAAAACCTACATGTCATGGTAAAATGTAACGTGAATATAGGAACTGTGTTGCTGTTACTTTAAAAGCTTGGCATTTATATGTGTAACTACCTAACCCTTAAGAAACTCCTCCTTTGAGAAGCCATAAAAAGGATGATATTTCTGGAGTCCATAAATAAGGGGTAAGATCAGAACATCACGATAAAAAGCGATTTGTGTTTCTGGAATTTAAACTTGAATTGCTAGAAAGATAACCGTCATTCAGTGGCATTGATGAAAGCCTCATTAGACTGGTACATAGGTGTTTGGCCACTGAATTATAAGAGGCATTAGGGAAAATTTTAGAGGATTCAAAGAAATTCACCAAAAATCATAAAAGAATAATGATATTAAAGCAGTTGGAATTATTTAGCCTGAAAAATAAAATATCATGTTTTGACTTAGCCTAGGAGTACATAAAAGATTATTAAAAGTAACATTATTTTCTTTCATTCATTCATTTAATATTTATTGAACATTAATGATATGTAAGGTACCAAGTTTAATCTCTGGAAAAATACCAAAAAAACAAGGATCTGTCATTGGGATAGTTCAATCAGGCTGATTATTTAAATTTTTCTGTGATCAATGTCTATAAAATCTGGTGGATTAGATGCTTTTTTTTTTTCTTTTTAAAGTTGACTAATTTCAGCATAAAGCCACAATGGGGGTAAAAAGTTTTTGAATTTTCAGCATCGGGTTGTATTAAAATAAATACATCAGCTCTGTTTCTTAGCACCCAGGTCATCTAACAATTAGGAAAAGGTTATTTTTTAATAGCATTTTATTTTTTCCAATTACATGTAAAAACAATTTTTAACATTCATTAAAAAAAGAAATTTAAGTTCCAAATTTTCTTCTTTCCTCTTTTTCTTTCCGCTTCTCTAAGATGATAATGAGTCATATAAAGCATATTTCCATATTAAACCTCTTCAAATAAAATTGTAACTTTTAATTTATGAAACTCTGAAAGCCCTACTTCCCTTGTATTTAATTAAAAATTAATTTAAGATGAGACAGCTTGGAGAAATAGAGGTCTTGCCTTATAGGTTAGGTTCCACTTCTGACTCATACTAACTTTGTGACCTTGAGCAAGCCATGTAACTTCTTCTTACATCTCTCTAAAACATTAAGTGAAAAAACATGCTTTCAGTTCTGTATTCATGGAAGCAGTTTACACATCAGGAGCTCACCTACACTTAGGACAAGACCTGACCATGAATTTGGTGTCTGGTACTTCAGGTGGTGTTTTTTTGACTTGGATCTCCATTTAATTTTCTGCCTTGGTCTTGAATCTGATTTTCAGGATAAGAGCAAACATGCCAGCTGCTACGAAGTGTTAGTGCTTGGATAACAGCATTGTTGTGTCATCTTTGAAAGTGCTAGACATAAAAGCAGCTTGGCTTGGGCTTTAGTGGTTATTGGCTGTATTCCCAAATGGAGGAAAACAAATTCTATCTATATAAATAAGTTTTCAAGCAGCAAATATTAGGATGAAAATATACTAAGCTGGCACCTTTTACTTAAGTCTTGTGACTAAAAATAAATGATCAGTTAAAGTAAGCTTTAAGCTTAGCAGCTGGTTTCTGTTGCCATCCATGAAATCCTCCCTAGAATTTGGTTTAAAGCTCTTTCAGATTCAAAAAAAGGAAAAGAGTCAGACCTTAAACCTGATGATGTACACAAGGTTTCTAAATCTGCCCTTATGTTGGAACCTTAAACCGTGTCTTCTGCACAAATCCTTTGAGGGACTTATGTTTTGAAGTACTGTTCTTCCATTTGAGAAATGCTTTCAGGCAACTGCTAGGCCTATTGTCAGGATAAGTTCAAATCCCACCTTGGGCACTTAGCAGCTATGCAATCCTGGACAAATCACTTATTCTTTGTTTGCCTTAGCTTCTTCAGTTGTCAAAGCTAATAACATCAGTCCCAGGATGGTTGTGAAGATCAAATGAGAAAATATTTGTAAATATTCATGACTTGGATTCAGGAACTCAATGAATTTAAAACTTGTTCCAGACACTAGTTGTGTGATCTTGGACAAGTCACTTGTAATCACTGCCTGTTTCAGTTTCCTCATGTTTAAAATGAAGGTATCAATAGCATTAGGAGGATCAAAAGAAATATTATGTAAAGTTCTTTACAAACCTTGCAGTGTTATATATATGCTATCATGATGATGATTTCTTTTAAAATAAATAAAAAGTTTAGGAATTTTGTGTTATTAACCATATTAATTAACAATGTAGGTGTTTTACGGAACCAGTAAATCTTTAATCAGCTTATTTCCAGTAAAATATTTAATATGGCCCTTCTGAATATTTTTAAATTGGCTGTGTATAACATGGCTTGAAACTGACTTACATAGCACTTTAGAGTTTGCAAAACATTTCAAGTCTCTTTTCTCATGTGAGCTTTCACTCCGACTATAGGTCTAGTATGCTTTGGAATAAGCTACTTCCTCTTTTTGTCATATCTTCAATAGTGTGCATGTGTGTGGGGGGAACCATGGGCAAGTCACTTCACCCCATTTGCCTCAGTAGAGCCACTCCAAGATCTTTGCCAAGAACACCCCAAATGGGATAACGATGAATCACACGTGACTGAAAAATTACTAAATAACAATAACAGCACCTTTTAAGATTGTTGTGAGGATAAGATGAGATGATATTTATAAATCACTTTGCAAACTTCAAAGCACTTTGTAAATGCTGTCTGTATTACTATCTCAAATTCGGAAAACCTCAGGTTTTTTTTATATTTGAAATGGGGATAATAACATTGTCACTACTTATTTGGCAGGCTTATTGTAAAGAAAGTGGTTTTTAAAGCTTAAACACTAAAAGTGAATGACATTTTTTATCTTTTGAAATTTATTATTTAAATATCTGTCAGTAATACTTATAAATTATGTGTTTTTGTTTAAGAAAATAGCAAAATTTCAGGTACTAGAGTAATATCAACTATATTTTTCTTTTTCATTAGGTTGAGTATATTTCAGGGAAGGTTTTTTTCACTACCAATTCTGGCTTAACAATGCTGAAGCAACTAAAATCTGCAGAAAGACTATTCTTGCTGCTTAAAAGGCAATCTCCCCTTATCATTTCTTCCGGAAATAAAGGTATGAAATAATTTAGACTTTTATCTTCTAATATCTACTGTACTTGATGATTTTTGTTTTAAAACAAAACCTTATCTCAAATTTGTAACTCATCTGATTTGTGAACCCTAACTTTTGTTATTTATTTTTCCCATTGTGACCCTGTGAGGCCATTTATTACAACAGGTCTATTCCTGTACATCCATCTTCCCTTTTACCCCAAATAGGCCCCTGGGAATTGAGAGCTAGGAGCCCCAGAGCCTATTCTCTTCTCTAAAGGTCTTTGAACGAAGGCTGAATAACTCTTGTTGGGTATTTTGTTGAGGAGTTTCTTGGGCAATATGAGTTAAACCCAATAGTCTCTGAAATTCCAACTTTTAGATTCTCTGACTCTGTGATCTTTTCAAACACTATTGGGAGGATTGGGAGGTGGGAGGATATCATTGGAGTCATTGCCCATATAACTCAGTCACTTTGGTCACTGAGATTTATGATCAAATTTCTTTTTACAGAAGAGGTGGTCAGAAACCTCTGTGTCAGGCAGTGTCTTAATTCTCCATCTCCACTTCAAAGAATATAGGCAGTAGTGTTTTCTTCACTATTCTGTTGTAATTACTACATCTTATCCCTAAGTCATAGATCAGGAGAATCCCTCTTGTTGCCCCAGGTTTTCTAACTGATATAGAACAGTTGAATAGCAGGAGGAAAGAAAGGAGCACAGGGGCTGTTTAGGTTTCTGCATAAGAGCAAATATGGTGCTAGGAGAGAGGAAGTTTCATTTTGAGTTTTTGACACTAGTGACAAGTTTGAGAGTATAGTTTTTTTCCCTAAATTACGAAATCACCGAATATCTGAGTTCACAAGAGCCTTGGAGTCCATCTACTACAATTTATATTTTAGTAAAGAGTTCCCTCTATAACATAAACTAACTAGTCTCTCTCCTTTCTTTGAAGACCTCTATTCAGAAAGAACCTGCTTCATCCCAAGGCAGCCTTTCCATTTAACAGTAGATTTGATTATTGGTAACTTTTTTCTTTCAAAAAAAATTTAATTTGTTTAAAGACTACATTCTTCTCGTCAAGTTCTACTCATGACTCCGGGCACTTCTCTCTAGAACAAATCTGATAAAATTCTGATTGTTCCTTTAGCTTAAAACCTTTTGATCCATCAATAGACATTTACTAAGGACTTCTACATTTCAGACAGCATCTTAGGCTCAAAGAATACAAAAGCCAAAATGAAATTGTTACTGCCTTCAAGAATATTACATTTTGTAAGGGAGGGAGCATTAAGCACAGTCCTTCTCACATAGTACATTCTTAGTAAATATAAATAAATATATATAAGTGTGTATGAAATCTGCAAAAAACAAATAGCAGCATAATTGGGTAGAAAATGAAGAAAGGCTTGTCATAGGAAGTGGCATGGGAGCTGAGTTTTGAGGGAAACAAACCAAGGTGTCTGGGAGGCAGAAACAAGGGGGGAGAAGCTTCCAGGCCCAAGGATCCATCTAGTGCTCCAGGCACCGGGATCAGAAATGGAGTGCAATGTGAGAAGAGCAGCAAGAAGGTCAGAGGACATAACAAAGAATAAAAATCATATCAGCCTAATTTAATTACCTTTTTATAGTATTAGTTCATCAGCATAATATTGAGTAGACGAATGAAGGGGCAATCATCTTGTCACGTTAAATGACAAACAGAATTTGCATTTGATTTTGGAAGGAATAGGAAGGTACCGGAATTCACTGAAAGTCAGTCAGTCAACGTTTACTAAGAGCCCACTGTCTGCCAGGCACTGGATAGAGAGACATGATAAAACCTATGCTTTGTGAATATTGTTTTGGAAGTTCTATGGATGACAAATTGGAAGAGAGAAAAGTCTTGTGAAGGAGATATGGTAAGAGGCTCTTGATGTAGTCTAGGCAAGAGGATGATAAAGTGTTTGAAAACATCTTTCATTCCCAAAGACGACTTCTTCTTCTTCTT
>JAJPUD010004251.1:132816-205658 GCA_023553655.1 Myrmecobius fasciatus | reverse complement strand
TCATTCTAGCTGGATAGGTTATTCTTGGCTGTAATCCAAGTTCCTTTGCCCTTCGGAATATCTGGTTCCAAGCCCTTCGATCCTTCAGTGTGGAAGCTGACAGATCCTGACAGATTCTAATTATTGATCCTCGGTATTTGAATTGTTTCTTTCTAGCTGCTAGCAGAATCTGTTCCTTGGTGCTATAGTCCTGAAATTTAGCCACGATATTCCTTGGGGTTTTAATTTTGGGGTCTCTTTCAGGAGGTGATCGGTGAATTCTTTCAATGGTGATTTTGCCCTTTGATTCTACAATCTCAGGGCAGTTTTCTTTCAGGATTTCCTGGAAGATAGTGTTTAGATTCTTTTTTTGATCATGGCTTTCAGGAAGTCCAATAATCCTTAGATTGTCTCTCCTAGATCTATTTTCTAAGTCAGTTGTGTTTCCTAGGAGATATTTCATATTTTCTTCTAATTTTTCATTTTTTTTGTTTTTGTTTGACTGATTCTTCAAGTCTTAGTGAGTCATTCACTTGCATTTGTTCAATTCTTATTTTTAAAGTGTTGTTTTCTTCAGTTACCTTTTTAAGTTCCTTTTGTAACTGGCCAATTTGTTCACTGCACTCTTTTTCCACTTCACTAATTTTATTTTTTAATAAATTGGTGTCTTTTTCATATCTCTTTTGCAGAGTATCATATCCTTCTTGCAAGGTACTGTATCCTTCTTGCACTGATTTCAGTTTATTTTCCCATTTATCTTCCAGCTCTCTTTTGAGGTTCTTTATGCAGTCTTCCAGAAAGGCCTTTTGAAACGGGGACCAGTGATGGTCTTTGCTGTTTTTTTCTGGATTTTTGTCTAAAGAAACCTCTGTATCTGAGGTCGTTTCTTTGCCTTGATAAAAGCTGTCTATGGTGAGAGCTCTCTTTTGCTTCTTCATCATTTTTTTTTTTTAGACAGAGTGGATATCTCTTTAAGGTAGGGGAAAAAAAAAACCTCGGCTGAAGACGCTTTGCCCTGGGGCACTTCAGCGAGTTGACTTAAGGTGCTGGGCCGGTGGGGGCTAGGACTAAGTCCGAATTACTCCTTAAACAAGGCAAGTCTGCCAGAACACCTGTCCCCAATCAGGGCAGAGTGTCCCGAGTGCCTCCAATAAACTCCAGGTGTTTGGAATTTGGAGTTTGGAGTTTGGAATTTCTTCCAGGATGAGCTGAGCTGAGTCCCACCCTCACTTCCAGCCTGCACAGGGATCGTCTATTTGTCTCTCTGTCCAAGTCCGACTAACCTGATATGAAGTTCTCCAGAGAGCCGTGCCCAAATATTTCTGAGTTCGTTGACTTGAAGATCAGTTCAGAGGCTTATTTTATTGTTGATTTGAGAGAAGATCGGAGGAGAGGCAGAAAGTCACCTTTTCACTCCGCCATCTTGGCTCCGCCCCCTCGGCCTAAATAGCTATTGATGAAATGACTATGAAGAACTTTTGATGAAAATTATATCCCTCCTCTGAGAAAGAACTGATGGTGTTTGACGACAGATTGAAGTATACTTTTTAAAATTGTTTTCTTTATTTTTCTTGAGTTTTTTTGTTTGTTTTCTTTTACAACATGACTATTGCAGAAATGTCTTTCCTGACTATACATGTATAACCTATTTTTAATTGGTCTCCTCAGTGAGAGGGGGAGGTAGGAATGGAAAGAATTTTGAATTCTAAGTTTAAAAATAAATATTATCCTTTACATGTAACTGATGGAAAAATAATAATTAATATTTTTTTAGAAAAAGGACAGCCAAAAATATATATTTTTCATTGACTTCTCTTTGTACCTGTTATCATTCTCCAGTAAATTGTAAGCTCCTTGAGGGAAGGCAAGTGTCTTAGCCTTAGACTTTAGTCTCATCCCTGCTGAGAGTCACACCATTGTGACATGCCTTTCAGTGGTGATCTAAAACTCCACTACCTTGTACTTGGCCATAGATGTTATAGAAATATTAGGAGATGCTCTGTTTTTTCCTTAACTAAGGCCCAGCAAGAAGTCTGTGCTCTGAGATTGGCATAACAACAATCCTTTTTACTCACGCCCTGGATGATCTCACTCCCTGGAAAAATGTATTACTTATTTCTCCTTATTTCATAGAGATCTGAGAGCCCAAAACAGCCAACATGCAGCAGCCAAAGTGATCAATCATCCCTCCTGACACCTGTGCTTGCATAGCTGCACAATTAACCAAAACATAGGCTGCAGTCCTTTCCCATCATGCTAACTCTGTTTCTGAATCTTGTTGGATAATCACAAGGTTGAAAAACCCTTAAAACTTGAGAAAATGTGCATGAATGTCATAGTGGATAGAACAATGGCCCTAAATATCCTGAGCATTCACTTACTCTCAATTGACATGGAGAGAGAGAGACAGAGAGACAGAGACAGAAACAGAGAGAGACAGAGAAACAGAGACAGAAGGACAGGAAGAGGGAGGAGAGGAAGAGGAAGAGGGAAAGGGAGAAGAAGAGGGAGAGAGAGAGAAAAGAGAGAGACAGACCAACGCAGAGAGACAGACAGAGAGAGAGAGAGAAAGATTCAAGAAAATCAAATTGGGGAGTGTTCCCACTCAAGTCAAGAAATGCCTGCCATGGGACTTTCTTTCTCAAGAACTAAGGATCATGGTGCTTGGTTCTACCTTTTTGTGTTTTTTCAGGAATATAAGCCCTATGTCTGCTCCAACATTTCAAGATCTCTTACTAAGGGGACTGGAGGTAGGAATTTTGGATTACAAAGTTATTTTCCCCATTTTGAAATTAAATAACTTTTCTGCTATTTGATTCCTGACTCACCTGTTTCTGGTCTTTGGCTCCAACCACTCATAGGTCAGAGGTCAAATCTAGTCCAGTTGACAGTGACAATACCTCTAAATCCTTTCACACTGGGCACCAAGAAAAATAAGACTTTTTTTATACAAAACAATGGAAACTGGGACCTTTTTTTTCCAGGTTTATGAAATATCGGATCAGACAATTACTCCTTCACCAACAGCTTATCACTGGACAAAAGTTAGGGACAGAAGCCAAAGATGGCACAATTAGAAATAGTTCCCTCCAAACACCAGTTAGTGACCCTTCTGACAAAGCAATTATAAAAACCTGGCAATGTGGAAATTTTTTAAAAATAGCAGATTGGTAGATTTCTCTAGATGAAAATCAAACATTTGTTTATGAAATAGACTCACAGCAGAATTAGTTTAATCAGCATTCATATTTACTTATGAGAGAATCTTCAGGAAAAACAACATGAAAACAATATTTTGATCTCAAAGCATGATCTCTATGCCCAGTGAGAGGCAATTTTCAATTATACCTGCCTATAGTTCACATCATTCCCTTAAGCTATGGAACCTGCTCTGTTAAATTGATTATAATATAGCTATACTGATTTGAGAACATCTGCAATAAGATTTTCTGAAGAAAAAATCTCAATTTAATGAATTCATTATCAGATCTGGATATTTTAATTACATTAATAAAACTTTCTGAATCAGAACATTGAAGTTTATATATGTGGGTATACAAAAAAGGATAAAGGAGTAAACAAAATTATCATAGGATCTTAGATACAGAATTAAAAGTAACCACACAGGTCATTGAATACAACTCCTTTTTTCAGAGAAGAGGAGAAAGAGGCTCAGAAAGTAAACATTACTTTCTAAATGTTACCCTGGTATTAGATGGCTGAGCTGACATTGACACACCAGGTACTTGGTCTCCACATTCAGTTCTTCTTCTATTTTACAACTCTATTTATATTATCATTATTAAAAGCTAGTAAATATATTCAAATCATGCCTCCTTTTCCCTAAAAAATGTAAGATCTTTGGTTGAATCAATGGCAGGGATAAGCCTTTTAGGAATGTGTTGGTTAACTGGGTTTCAAGGAGTAGTTTTTGATACACTCCTAATACTTATTATTAATCCCTAAAAATTGAGTATTTTAAAAAATGATTTCAATATATAGTGAAATCTATGCATGGAACATATTGATCCCTCACCCTATCACATTTAGTAGACCCTCCTAATACTTGCCTTTGGATATTTCTTCAAAATGTATTTTTTTAAAATTTCTAACTTATTGCAAATAGATATTGATATTAGTAGATGTCTTTCTATTTCTCTGGTGAAGCTATTTTATTATATATATATATGTATATATATATATATGTATGAAATTTTCTGGGAATAATTATTAATAATTTTTTCTCATCGTGATCTCCCACAAAGCAAAAGAGAGTTTATTAGACATCTACACATTATTTGGGCCTATTCTACCAACTGGCAGTTGGGGTTACCAGAAGGTAGTTGCTACTTCTCTCAGGGTTTTAGGAAAGCCTAAAAGGATAACAGATGATTTTCTAGTAGGTCATAAACCACTGCCAGTGTGATTTCTCATTGTTTATCAGTTGGTGTAAGTTTTCCACAAGACAATTTTTAGGGAAAAAAAGGTATTTACTAAGGTGCTATAGTAAAAAAGAAAAAAAAAAAGAACAGAAAAGAAAATTAGTATAAAACTGCTTCCCCAACAATCTTGTACATACTCTTCCACCATACATACAAAAAGCAGGGGAAAGTGGGCTTAGAGTGCATGGATGATGTAGATACAAATCCCAGGTTCCAGTTATAGGAAATCAGTCTGCCTAGTTTGTCATTAGTTCTCAGTGCAGAGACATCCACAACTGCTACTATAGGACTACTATTAAGAAACACAATAAATGTGTAAATCATTCAAATTTCCAATCAATCAAAACTCAATGGATCCTACTGTGATCAAGATGATGGGTAACAGATACAAAAGCTGTATTCTACATTCCACCTATTGTAAGTATTTTCTCTCAAAGATTTGGCTAGAACTTCTTTCTTCTTTCGCCTCTGGATGTATCTATTTGTGAATGTCTGCTTCAGAAAAAATCTGTTATTGTGACCAATTTTTTTTCAGCCAAATCTAATCCATGTTCTAGATAGTATCCTTTCACTTCATCTACTCTTTTACATTGATGAAGGACATTTTCACACATAGTTAAAGTGGTTTTGCTTTATTGATTAATTCAATAGATGCTAGGTTTTTTTAAACTAGTTCATTCAATGAGAAATATAGATTATTATTTATTGATATGTTTAAAAGAAATACATCATTTGGTGGATCTCTGGGATTTCTAAGAGAACATAGAGTGACTTAGTATAGACCTCAATACTGAGATGTGATTTGCATCATTAAAGAAAGCACCTACATTGATGAAATCACAAATCCATGGATTGAAAAAGAGAGATAATTTACCTTTTGTCTTGATTCATTACTTCTGTAAAAACATCAAAACAATAATCCAATACCATAGTAACTTTTTATATTATTTCCAACTTATGTCTCTTTATCCTAAAGTTGGGAACAGTAGAACTTTCTGAAATAGTGGATTTTGAAAAATGTAGCCAACAGGAAAAGTGACACCAGTAGTAAAATTAAGTCTTTGATGTTTCTTATTACTACTTGACAAAAAAAAATCACCAGGTTACCTTCATAAACTTCAGCATTATCTACTATCATCCTGTAGACCAGCTGTTTCAATCATGAAACTTTATATAGTTACTCTAATCGCCACCCTTCCATGACTATCTTAAGTTCCAAAAACAACTTAGGATAAATTTAGAAATCAAGAACAAAAAACACATGAGACTCCAATTTCAACAGCTTATGGCTTTTACTGGCATCTGTCATCATTACTTTGAAAAGCTATTTATCACTGCAATTCCCTTTCTGTGCAATAAGGAATTTAAGGCCTTTTCATCTCCTTAATCTAAACACTTCCCAAAAGCAAGATCAGTAATACAAGAATAGAAGTGCCATATTTGCTAAAGATCTTAGGTTGTGACTACTTGATATCACACATCCAGAAATATCAGTATAACAGAATTATTTTTGTTTTTTTTAGTTTTCCCTTTGATATTTAGATTGGGTATTCGTTTGAAATATATTGGTAAACATGGTTTTATATCCCATCTTAATTAAGCAAAGAAGGATAGAGTTGAGTAATTGTTGAATTTAGGTGGTGTAAATCTTAGTGATTATTCAATATACAAAAAAAAACACCTTTCATTCTTTTCCTTTAATTATGTTTATTAGGGGTTTGGATAAGAGCAGGGAAAAAGCTAAATTATATTAAAAATTAACCAAACTTTATCTTTTGTTTTATCTAATCATAGCTAGTCATAACATCTTCATGAAAGATATCAAATTCTTAATATAAAAATTGGGTGTATTTTTATATTTCTATTTCATACTTAGTGAAATTTTAAATTGCATTAGATGACAGGATAATATGCTTAGACCTATAACAAATGTTGAATGTCATGATGGATCATTAACTTGAAGCTGTAAAGGATATCAGAGTTCAACTAAGGTAATCAAATATTCTTAAAGATAAAAACTTATAGACCCAGATAAATAATGTTATTAGGCAGATTCATAATTAAAGTTTCTGTTTTTTTAAATCTAAATCAACGTTAATTTCCCATTGCAATCTAATCTAGCTCAATTATTTTTAGATAGTAATTAATAGATTAACATCTATAATGTCTGTAAACACCTTAGTTTGATTTACTTTCTTCCAGATATCTGAATTTTATTCCCACATGTGTTCTCTTTCTCTGTCTCTCTGTGTCTCTTAATTTCTCTTTTTTCTGTCATAGTCATATGTGGGACAAAAGCTACTCCAGTTCTGTAAAGTATGGTATGGTCTACCAATCTGGAAATTCCATCTCATGGCCAGAGATAGACTATGCTTTCTGAAGACAAGGTGAAATTGCAAGTAGCCAAGACGGTGAAATAAACAGAAAAATCACCTTCATGCTCTCATGTTTGCCCTCAAACAACCACAAAATAACAATGTAAAGATAATCCTGTAACAGTGGAATCAGAAAAAAAATGGGATGAAGCACTCTTTTATTAGGTGAAGAAACTTGGTAGATTTGCAAGAAAGGTCTATTTCACTCAGGTAAAAAGAGAATGATGTTATTCAATGTAGGCAGTATCCCAGCAAACAGCAGCAAGCTCAACCTCAGGAAACCCGTGGGAGATATTGAGCCCCAGTTTGGTGGAGCAGGGAAACATTAACTACAGGACTGCTCATGTACCTCAGGAATGAGGGGGAATGAGCAGCCTCTAGGTCAGAGTATTACTGCATACTTTAGTGTAACCCCAGACAAACAGGCAGCCCCAGGCGGACAGGCAGCCTCCAGCAGCCAGACCACTACCTGCTTCAAGGTAGTCCCAGGGAAACACAAAAACACCTGGTGGTCTCAGCAGAAAACAAACACCACCACTAGGATCCTGGCTAACTAGCCATTAGCATCTAGAACTCTAGCTTCCAGTAGTGACAGTCACCCACACTTAGACCCCAACAGTGCAGCACCAAATATGAGGGTCCCCTCTCATTCTCAAGACATCATTGTAGCACTAGGTAAACAGCCAGGTACAACTGACCAAATGGAATAGGAAACACAAAAATCTAAGTGAAGAAAACAGCTCCATAAAAATTAGACTTGGGCATCATAGAACTGTAAACTGATCTAACTATTCTATTGTTTTTAATTAAAGCTTTTTATTTTCAAACATATACATAGATAATTTTCAACATTCACCTTTGCAAAACCTTGTGTTCCAAATTGTTGTTTTTTTTCCCTTCCCCCGGGACCCCTCCCATAAATAGCAAGTAATCCAATATGTTAAATATGTGCAATTCTTCTATACATATTTTCACAATTATTATGTTGGACCAGAAAAATCAGATCAAAAAAAGAAAAAAAATGAGAAAGAAAACAAAATGCAAGAAAACAACAACAAAAAGGTGAAAATACTATGTTGTGATCCACACATAGTTCCCACAACACTCTCTCTGAATTATGATCCAACCATTCTAGAGAGCATTTTAGAATTATGTTCAAAAGGTTACCAAATAATGCACACTCTTTGATTTATCAGTACCACTACTAGGTCTATATCCCAAAGAGATCATTAAAAAGGGGAAACAAATTACATATGCAAAAATATGTATAACATCCCTTTTGGTCATTGCAAAATATGGAAAATTGAGGAGATGCCCAACAACTGAAGAATGGTTGAACAAAACGTGTTATATGAGTATAATGGAATACTACTGTGCAAAAAGAAAAGATGAAAAGGCAGATTTCAGAAAAACCTGGATAGACTTTTACAAACTAATGTAAAGTGAACTGAGTAGCATCAGGGAAAAAATGTACATGTTATTAGCATCATTATATGATAAACAATTATGAATAAATGAGTTCTTCCAAGCAATGCATTAATATGAAACAAGTAACAAGGAACTCATGAAAGAAATTGCTATCCACATCCAGATGAAGAACTGAGGGACTCTGAATGTGGGTTGACCCATCCTTTTTTTACTTACTTTTTTTTTCTTTTTCTTTTTTATGTTTTTTTCTTATTTATTGGTTTCTTTTTTACAACTGTGACTAACATTAAAAAAGTTCTACATGATAGCACATGTATAATCTATACCAAATTGCCTACAGTTTTCAAAGGACGGAAGGACTAGGGAGAGAGGGACAAAAATTTGGAACTCAAAACCTTGTAAAAATAAATAATAATAAAGTTCAATCAAATAAACTTGTTCTCATCATGAGAGAATGGGAATTAGGAGAGATCTCAAATGTCATCTACACCAAAACATTAATTTTACAGATAAGAAAATTGAGGACTTGATTGTGATTCTTTCACAGTATCAATACAAATAATAAATTTTAAAGATTAGATTTGAATCCAAGTGATTATTTTCTTTTTATTGGGAATGAAAGAGCAAATATTTAATTTATCAAGCACTTACTGTCAGGCACTTGAAATGGGCAAAAATACAAGACTACCTCTCATTTTTCTGCATTCTTCATTTCCTTTCACAATGAAAGTGACAAAGTAGGGGGAAAAAACAAAATTGATAAGAATCAGAATTCTTTATATGCTATACAAACATTAATTATTGATCTACAATATTTGTTCAATGACTAAAAGATTGATGTACTATAGGTAAAAATAAATGATATCTATACTAACAATAAAAATGAGGAGACATGATATAGAAATAAATGAAAAAATAAAACATTTTTCTCACAGAAGAAAATAAAGGAGTTAGAAGTGCTAATTTCATTGTGCTCCCAAAGACAATAAGATACATAAGAACTTTGAATCATCTGACTTTCAGGACTCACAAACAGTATAAGCAAACAGACTAACATAAAGGCAATGAGATTATATGAAAATATATATATTGCAAAGGAAAAAAATGAGAAATTTTGTATTTCACTTACCAAAATGCTCCAAACTAAGTCAGCATATGTTAATGATTTTTTATTTCTTTGAAATATTTAACCATTATAAACCAATCAGGAAAAGATGCTTCATACTTGCTTATAAGAATCCACGTGTAGAGACATTTAGTCTAATGCTTATACCAGTGCAAGGCAATTTAAAATTTTCTATTAATTTAAAATTTTCTATTGCTAATTTTCTATTAAGTTCAAGATTTTTGCAACAAAATCCTGAAAGTATGACAATTCATTGAGTGTTCATTTGTTTCCATTCAGGATTTTGCTTATTTTTGCCCTAATACTTCACTGAGAAAAATACTGAGAATTTCTTGTTCTCCCCTTCTCACCCCAAATCATTTAGACACTTTTATCCTTTCCTTCTAACTCATAAGAAGTGGTACTTTTAGACAAAGAGAATCTCTTTACTTGCACATGTGATTCTATTCCATCCTATCTTCTCTAGAACACTGCTTATTTTATCATCGCTAGTCTTGTCCTCAACTCTAAGCTATTCCTATCTATAGGTTTCTTCGCTACTACCTACAAACATGACCATATAAACCCCATCATCAAAAAAAAGTCATTTTATCCATCCTTATTTGCTAGTTAGCCTTTCTTTTGTGAGAGAGCTATCTAAATGAGTAGTTCTACTTCTTTTCCTCTGACTCTTTTTTTTATTCTCTGTAGTCTGGCTTTTGATCTAATTATTCAACTGAAATTTTTCTCTCAGAAATTATTTTTGTTCTCTAAATCACTATATCTAATCACATTTTTAGTCCCAATCCCTTTTTATCTCTTTATAGTTTTGTGACTCTCTTATTAAGGATACTTTCTTCACTCCTAGTTTTCATGGCTCTACTGTAGTTCTTGTTCTCCTATATGTCTATCCATCGCTTCACAATTCACTTTGATGGATCTTCATACAGATCTTTCCTACTAATTATGTGTCTCTCAAAAATCCTCTCCTAAGTCTTCTTCTCTGCTCACTCCCTCACAATGTAATTTGGTGATCTCAGCAGATCCCTGGATTCAATGATGCTGATATCTCTCAGATTTATTTTTCCAGCCCAAAATATATCCAAATATTCAGTTTCCTACCTATAATGGCTTATCATCTATCTCAAAATTGATGTCTCATGGATATCTTAAATGCATGTCCAAAACAGAATTCATCTTTTCACCAGCCTCCCAGTCATCTGGTCTCACAAATTGGGTGATATCCTCAAATCCTTATTCTCTCACCATTACACTCATATTCAATCTGTTGCCAAACCTTATTAATTCTACGTCATTAATTACTTTTATATGTGCTTCTTTCTGTCCTCAAACACTAAAATCACCCTGATTCAAGTTGTCATCACCATACTGAAATGACCTTGCCTCAAGTTTTTCCCCAAGTTAGTCGTTAAGCTAATAAATTGATATTCTTTAAATAATGGTTTGACGATTTTGTTCCATCCCCACTCCCTTCATTCAATAAAGTCCAATGATTCCATATTATATATGAGATGAAATATAAAATTCTCTGACATTTCAATATCAGTATAACCTGATCACCCTCTACTCTCACCTCTGTACAAGTCAATGACCTAGTTACATTGGCCTTTTGGTACAAGATACTTCATCTCCCAAGTCTACATTTTCCCCATGCTTCCAATTCTTTCTTTGTCTCTTGTCTACCTTTAAGGCCCAGCTAAAATCCCACTTTCTATAAGAAACCTTTCCTAATCCCCATTAAGAAGTTAGTGCTTTCTTTATCTTATTTATTTATTTCTAATTTGTACTGTGGATATCTTGCTTTTATGTAGTTTTTCACATGTTCTCTCTATCTACCTTATATGGTGAGTTCCTTAAAAATGGGAACTCGTTTTTCCTCCTTTCTTTGTAACAAATTAGATAATATTTGTAAATATTTAGCACAGTGCCTAAGACACAATAGATGCTTAAGAAATGTCTCCTCTTTGACCTAGCAATATCCCTACTAGGTTTTTATCAGTATAAGACAAAAAGTTGGATAAGACATAAGGATCCATATGTATGAAAATCATATTGCATAACTTCTCTGTGAATTGGGGAGAGGTGGGAGGGAGAGAATTTGAAATTCCAGAAAATTATTGTATAAAATAAATAAATAACATATTTTTAAAAACAAATAACTTCCAACAATTTCTAGCTGTGTGGTCCTGGACAAGTCATTTAATATCTATTTGCCTCAATTTCTTCAACTATAAAATGGAAATAGTAATAGCATCTACTTCACAGAGGAGTTGTAATGACCAAATGAGATAATATGTGTAGTGTCTGAAACATAATAGGTATTTAATAAATATGTGTTTTCTTCCTTACTTGTAACATAGATTTTTTTCTTCTACTGGATGTAAATGATTAAAATTTAAAATCATTGATTATTTGAAAATATTTGGGTATGTTGCTTATAATTTATTTGTTTACATTTCTTTCACAATGACTCACTTGATTTTCTTTCTCTATAAATGTGTAAAATAAGAATTAAAGATTCTTCATAATTATTCATCATAACATTATCTGTGTACTTTAAAAGTAAGGAATCTTAACTTATTGTAATGAGCCTTGGTCAAAAACTTATTTTATATTCAGGCGTTCAAGAATTGATAGTGTAATATGATGATAAAATGCTTACAACTGGAAATAAGCTTAAAATCATTCAATCCAGCACCCTCAGTTTACAGATTTGAACTCAGGAAGATGAGTATTTCTGCCAAAAGTCCTCTATGTGTTATGGCACCAATTAGTTGCCTTATTTGTACTGTGACTCTTTCTTGTTTCCAGGTCCAAAATATCTTTATGAAAATTTCTATCCTTTTGTATATTTATACCCATATCCACTGATTCTTAAGTTAGATAGGTGAAATGCTCATTCTTGTAATATTTTATTTTTTCTTATTTATTTAAAACAAATAGAAAATAGAAAAAAAATTGCATATGCACAGCAAAAATATTGAGAGGATTCAAAATATGAGACAATAAATTTCAATTTCAAGAAAGCCTATATAATAAATATTCCACATTGTTTTCAGAAGTATCTAGCTTTGCTTTGCTTCCTTGTAATTTTTGTTGTTCTATATAGTACCCTTTTTACTGCATACTTTTTTCCCCTTTCCTTCCCCTCACTCTCCCCAAGACAGTTACAATTAAGCATGGATATATTTATATATGTACATACACATTTACCCACATATATACATTCATTCACATAAATTTTATAATTATACACATATAAACGTGTTCTTATACACATATGTAAGGCTGTACTATGTTAGTTTGTTAGACAAGTTCCTTCATAAGTCCAAATCTTTACATATTTTTCTAAATCTACCAACTCAACATTTTCTACACCATAACAATATTCTAACCTTCCACTATCCAGTTATTTCAAACAGTCTAAAATAATATTAATAAGACTGGCATAAAATTTAGTTTCCTTATTTTTTTTTATCTTTTGGTTAAATCTAGCTTTAACTTTGTCTGAGATCAGTGATTGCCACCCCTGAATTTTTTCTATTAAATTTCATTGTAGGTATTTCCTAATCTTTATTTCCTAATTCTGCTGTTTCCTGGGCTTTACTTCTACCAGCCACTTTGCATGTGGCTAACCTACCTCCCCTCCAAGGATCCCTCCTTTTCTCTCTTCCCCCACCCTTTCACTCCCTCTTTATCCTATTCCCATTAATCTACACACCCTTCTATATCCCCCTTATTGTAGTCCCTCTCCCTTTTTTTCTCTATAAATTTAGAAGACTTTTATGCCCTTCTAGATATATGTGTTGTTCCCTCTTTAATTCATTCCTAATATGAATAGAATTCCCACAACTTCCAGTACTACTCCTTCATCTAATTCTTTTCTGTCAGTTCTTCCTCTTGTACCTCATTCAAATAACATAATTGTTCTGTTTGTCTTTTCCTATACATTTTTGTTTTTTAGAATCACATCATATTCAGTTCTACGCCAACCTTTCTTTTGAATTAGCCAATTAATAATGAGAATCTTGAACAAATGGCTTACATTTTCAGTGTAAAACATAAACAGTCTGTCCTTATTGGGTCCCTTGAAATTAGTTTTTTTTTAATTTTTACTTTATATCTTTTTTGGATCTTATATATTAATTTTTTCTATTAAGTTTAGGTCTTTCTACAACAAAATCCTGAAAGTCTGGCAATTCTTTGACTACTTATTTTTGGTCACTTAGGATTATGATTAACTTGGCTGGAGATGATATTTTTGATCCAGGCCTACTTCTTTGGCTCTTCAATATCTATATCTATATCTATATCTATATCTATAGAGATATATATAGGGTTTCAAAACCCATGGTCTTTTCTCATAGCTACTGCTAGGTCTTGTCTGATTTTAATTGTGACTGTCATATTGGAGTTGCTGGTGTTTTGTTTTGTTTTTTTTTCTTTGTTGCTTATTATATTTTTCTCCTTGATCTGGAGGTTTCAGAATTTTACTATGATGTTCCCATATGTTTTCCTTTTAGCATCTCTGTTACAGGATTGGTGGATTTTTTTCCATTTATATTTTCCCCTCTTCTAACACTTCAGGACAATTTTCCTTAACTATTTCTTGTATTATTGTATGAAGATTCTTTTTTATAAATCTACTTTTTAAATTATTATTATGTTTTCTCTTAATCTGTTTCCAGATTTGTTCTTTTCCTTATGATATCTCACATTCTTTTCTCTTTTTTATTTTATTTTTATTTTATTGTTTCTTAATCTCATAACTTCACTAGCTTTCCCTTGCCTACTTCTACTTTTCCATGTGTCATTTTCTTTCTTAAGCTTCTGGATCTCCTTCTCTCTCTTGACTTTCTTTACATAATCTTGATTTTTCTTTGATTGCTTTTAGTTTTAGTTTTAGATTTTTCTTAATATTTTTCAATTAATTTTTAAAGTCTTTTTTGAGTTCTATGAATCTTTTTGGGCAGAAGAACATTAAATGTTATTCTTTGGGGTAGGAGAGAGGTTTTGGTTTTGGGGGGGTTTTTTTGGTTGGTTTTTTAACTTCAGCATCCTCTCCTAAAGATGCATACTGATCTTCTCTTTTCCCTTAGTAATTTTCTATCTTTGAGTACTTTTAACTTTGCCCTATAATCTTTTTTTTATTTTTTTGTAAATTTGTCACAGATTATTGGCATAATTACCTCTAATTCTGAAGTATAGGGGATGGTGCTTCTATCCTGAGATACTACTTTAGGTCCCCACTCTGTCCTGGGAAAGAAACCAAGAATTCTACCCTTTTGTAAATGCTCAGAGCCATAGCATCTGTGTACCATAGCATCTACTTCTGCACTCACTAGACGTGTACTCATTCCTTCTTGTCCAGGGCAAAGTCACAACATAGTGGGGTCTGTTGATACTTATCAGCAAAGGTTTCTTCAATCTTACCTGACCCAGACACCCAATCTCCCACTCTGTCTGGAAGGTAAAAATTCCTATGGCTGGGGTTGAGGCTACCTCCTCTCCCAAGTAGTCCCAAGGCTCTGTTTGCTTTGTCAGCAGAATTAGCCTGGAGATGTTTACACTTCACAGGAGCCAAATCTCTACTGTTTTGCCCCATTTTTTTCTTGCCTATATTTGCCCTGAGGTGCAATTTTGTCTTTTTTGTGAAGGAAATCTGGAGAGCTCTATTTCTACCATCTTCCCAGATGCTCTTGTCCTACCAATTTTAACCATTTTCAATTATCCACTAACAAGGATTGTGGTAAATCAGGATTGTTGCTCCACTCTCTTTCCATTCCCCCTCTCTCAATCATTCCTAATAAGTTAATTTGCTCATTGAATCTTTTAGGGACCCATAAAGATTTGGAGTTAACCAAGTTATCTCTATAAAGTCACTTAGAGTTAAATACAAAGTTCTTTACTACAAGAGAAAACTATCACAGCACCTGCTACAGCTCTAAAACAATAAATATGAAATTTGTTTTCAGGGTGATTTACTCTCCTCAAGCTAATATTGAAAATGAGAAAAATAAAATCTGTCCCACTATAAAATGGAAAGTCTGAGGAGCTGAGTTCAAATCCCATCTCGAAATTGCTTCACTACCTGTGTAACTTTGAGCCCCAGTTGCCTCATCTATGAAAGGAAAGAGGTATATTTGATAACCTCTGAAGTGCCTGCAAACTATAACTCTGTGATACACTAATCTAACTAAGATTCACTGAGAAATCTATTTCCTGTCTTTCCAGGGCTATCTGCTTTGATGCTTTAATTAATTAATGCTTTAATCTAATGCTTTAGATTTTGATTTAATTAATGCTTTAATTGATACATTAAAAAACATTTAGGAACCTCTTCAGGTTCTCCTGTATCTGGGTTTTATATATTTTCACATTAAATTCCATAAACATGAATGAATTTGTATACAATAGGATGCATGAGAAAACAAAATTAAAACAATTTGGTAAATATTCATTGTGTTTAATATGTAAAGGAAAATATAGAGTGCAAAGGTCTAGGGAGAAAAACAAAGGGCTCCTCTAGAATACAAATTTGTTGAAGCTAAAAAGGCATCATATTTGGTTTTTATAGTTTTAGCATCTAATATAGTCTTTTGACATGGTATTCATGTAATAAATTTTTTCATTTGTCTTTTTTCCTATTAATTTCTAAAGAAAATATAAAGAAAAAGAAAGTCCTTAAATAAATAATACACAGTAAGGGAACAAAACATAGATATGTTCAGTGTAATTAGATAAAATTAACTGAAAACAAAACAGAAAAACAGTCTAGAGCTTTTTGTGGATTTCAAGCTCCATGTGAGTTCATGTTATGCTATGGTGATTAAGGAAGCTAATATAATCTTAGAGTGCTTCATGATACCATTATCTTTAGCTAAAGAATGTGAGGATACTCTGTGATGATCAGGACAAATCTCTAATATTGGTCTCTTTTAGCAAGAATATTGATAAGATGAAGTATCAAGAAGAGAATATTCAGGATGAAGAACTCCAAGTTGGCATTAATGAAATTGAAGGAACTGGAGATATATAGGAGAAATGAAGACTAAGGTAAGGGATTGTTGTTTTCAAATACCTAAATGCTTGTCACAAATAAGAGGCAAAATAATGCAACAAGTATTCATTAAATGTTTACTGTATGTCAGACACTATGCCAAGCAATGGTTATATAAATAAAAGCAAACAATCTTTGTGTTCAAGTAGCCTGCAATCTAATAGGGAAAGAAATAGTCATAAGAGAACTGTAAAGTAATGGGAGAATGTTGTGAAGGTACCTACTTAGGGGCATGATATACTAATCTGGAAAGTCAGAGACATTCAAGAAGGGGTATGAAGGTTGGCTGGCCTGGGAATATTTCTGTCAGAAGATCTCAGGAGGAAGTCATTATTGGAGGAGACTATCATAGAAAAGGCGTGTTCCAGGTTAAGAAAGCCACAAGGACTGATGGATGTTCCAGGGTCTAACTACAGCTCAAGAATTGTATCCAAGTCTAGAGAGGGATTAGACTAGTTCTTCCTAAATCAAGAAGACAAGAATTTAGAAGAATGGGTGAAATTTGAAAACTTGGGCTTATATAAGGAAAAGATTTCTATTTAATTTAAGTTAAAATACAATGCGTTATTGTGGAAGGTAGTGAACTCATCCTTATTAGTTGTTTTTATGGGAAAGATAGACAACTGTGTCTATATTGTATAGAGGATTCTCTTTCAGCACAGATTGGATTAGATCCATCCAACTCTGCAATTTTATGATTCTTTGAAAATTTAAGTAATATTGCAAAACTAGAGAAAATTTGACAACAAATGACTAATGTTTAAATAAGTAGCATAAATAGGGGAATGAATTCAGAGAAAGTGGAGATTATTGTGTACTATGGTTATCTAGGAAGTTTCATAGAGAAAGAGGAGTTTAAGCTTGACCTCAAAGAACAGGTAAGGACTGAATGACACAATAGGAGAAAAGGCATTTTTGACAAAAGAAATGGAATGTGCAAAAATACATGTTTGAAAGAGCAAGGCAAATTTGTAGAAGGCAGAATAGAAAAGTTTGAATGGATTGAAGAATTTGTGTAGGACAAATACATCAAATTATAAAGTTGGAAAAGTAGTTTCAGTTTAAATTGAATAAGTCCTTAAATGCCAAGCTGAATTTTGAATCTATACTGTAGATTCAATGAAATTAAATGTTTTGGAACAAAGAAATGGCATGGTTGAAGGAATATTTTTATTAAAGCTTTTTATTTTCAAAACATACACATGGGTAATTTTTGAACATTGACCCCTACAAAGCCTTTTGCTCAAAATTTTTCTCTCCTTCCCCCACCCCCACCACTTGATGGCAGGTAGTCTAATATGTGTTAATTATGTTAAAATATATGGCAAATTGAATATATATATATATATAAATATATATGTATATATTATTTGCAAAACATAGATATGGGTAATTCTTCAACATTAACCCTTACATAGCTTTCTGTTACAAATTTTTCCCACTACTCCCCACCTCTCCCCTAGATGGCAGGATATCCACTACATGTTAATTATGTTAAAATACTTGACAAATCGAATACATGTATACATATTTCCACACATCATTTTTGTGCAAGAAAATCATATCTACAAGAAAGAAAAATAAGATAAAGGAAACAATGCAAGCAAACATCAATGGAGAGCATGAAAATGTTATGTTGTGGTGCACATTTCACATCCCTCTCTCTGGGTGTATATGGCTTTCTTCAATAAACAATTGGAATTGGTTTGAAACATTTCATTGTTGAAGAGAGCCATGTCCATCAGAATTGATCATCATATAGTCTTGTTGTTGCCGTGTATAATGATCTCCTGGTTCTGCTCATTTCACTCAGCATCAGTTCATGCAAGTCTCTCCAGGCCTCTCTGAAATCATTCTGCTGGTCATTTCTCACAGAACAATAATATTCCATAACATTCATATACCATAATTTATTCAGCCATTCTCCAATTGATGGGCATCCATTCAGTTTCCAGTTTCTTGCCAATACAAAAAGGGCTGCCACATACATTCTTGCACATGTGGGTCCCTTTCCCTCCTCTAAGATCTCTTTGGGATATAAGCCCAATAGAAACGCTGCTGGGTTAAAGGGTATGCACAGTTTGATAACTTTTTGAGCATAGTTCCGAATTGCCCTCCAGAATGCCTGGATCCATTCACAGTTCCAGCAACAATGTATTAGTGTCCCAGCCTTCCCACATCCCCTCCAATATTCGTCATTATCTTTTCCTGTCATTTTAGCTAATCTGACAGGTGTGTAGTGGTACCTCAGGGTTGTCTTAATTTACATTTCTCTGATCAATAGTGATTTGGAGCACCTTTTCATATTACTGGAAATAGTTTTAAGTTCATCATCTGAAAATTGTTTGTTCATATCCTTTGACCATTCATCAATTGGAGAAAGGCTTGAATTCTTATAAATATGAGATAATTTTCTATATATTTTAGAGATGAGACCTTTATCAGAACCCTTAAATGTAAAGATGATTTCCCAATTTATTGCTTCTGTATTGGTTTTGTTTGTACAAAACCTTTTTAACTTAATATAGTCAAAGTTATCTATCTGGTGTTCAATTAAGAGTTCCAGTTCTTCTTTGGACATAAATTTATTCTATCTCCACAGGTCTGAGAGGTAAACTATACTACGTTCCTCTAATTTACTTATAATATCACTCTTTATATCTGTATCATGAAGCCATTTAGGTCTTATCTTGGTATGTGGTGTTAGGTGTGGGTCAAGCCCTAATTTATTCCACACTAGTTTTCAATTTTCCCAGTAGTTTTTGTCAAACAATGAGTACTTATCCCAGAGGCTGGGGTCTTTGGTTTTATCAAACACTAAATTGCTAGAGTTATTGCCTAGTTTGTCTTGTGATTCTATCCTATGCCACTGATTGACTACTCTCAAATTGAATATATATATATATGTGTGTGTGTGTGTGTGTGTGTATACACATATTTATACAGTTATCTTGCTGTACAAGAAAAATCAGATATACAAGGAAAAAATCTGAAAAGGAAAACAAAATGCACCAAAAATCAAGAGAAAGCATGAAAATTTTATGTTATGGTTCACACTCTGATCCCACAGAGCTTATCCTGGGTGTATATGGTTTTCTTCATCACTAAACAATTAGAACTGATTTGAAACATCTCATTGTTGAAGAGAGCCATATCCCTGAGAATTGATCATCATATAGTCTTGTTTTTGCCATGTACAATGATCTTCTTATTCTGCTCATTTCACTTAGCATCAGTTCATGCAACTCTCTCCAGGCCTCTCTAAAATCGTCTTGTGGGTCGTTTCTTATAGAACAATAATATTCCATGACATTCATGTTCCATAATTCATTCTCCAATTGATGGGCATGCATTCAGTTTCCAGTTTCTAGCCACTACAAAAAGGGCTGCCACCAGCATTCTTGCACATGTGGGGCCCTTTCCTTCCTTTCAGATCTTTTTGAGATATAGACCGAATAGAAACACTGCTAGGTCAAAGGGTATGCACAGTTTGATAACTTTTTGGACATAATTCCGAATTGCTCTCCAGAATGTTTGAATCCATTCACAGCACCACCAACAATATATCGGTGTCCCAGTTTTCCCACATCCCCTCCAACATTCGTCATTATCTTTTCCTGTCTTCTATGCCAATCTGACAGGTGTATAGTTGTATCTCAGTAGTCTTAATTTGCATTTCTCTGATCAAGTAATTTGGAGCACCTTTTCATATGACTAGAAATAGTTTAAATATCTCCATCTGAAAATTGTCTGTTCATATCCTTTCACTATTTATCGACTGAAGAATGGCTTGAATTCTTATAAATTTGAATCAATTCTCTATATATTTTAGAAATGAGGCCTTTATCAGAACCTTTAAATGTAAAAATGATTTCCCAATGTATTGCTTCCCTCCTAATCTTGTCCTTATTAGTTAGGTTTTACAAAAACTTTTTAACTCAACATAATCAAAGTTATCTATCTGGTGTTCAATTAAGAGTTCCAGTTCTTCTTTGGACACAAATTCCTTCCTTCTCCACAAATCTGAGAAGTAAACTATACTATGTTCCTATAATTTGCTTACAATATCACTCTTTATGTCTAAATCATGAAGACATTTGGATCTTATCTTATTATGTGGTATTAGGTATGGGTAAAGCCATAATTTCTTCCATAGTAGTTTCCAATTTTCCCAGCAGTTTTTGTCAAATACTGAGTTCTTATCCCCCAAACTGGGATTTTGGGGTTTGTGAAACTATAGGCTAAACTTATTGGCAATTTTGTCTTATGATCCTATCCTATTCCACTGATAGATGATTCTATTTCTCAGCCAGTACCAAATGGTTTTGATGACCGCACCTTTATAATATACTTTTAGATTTGGCACAGATAGACTACCTTCATCAGCATTTTTTTTCATTAATTCTCTTGAAATCCTTGACCTTTTGTTCTTCCAGATGAATTTTGCTAATATTTTTCTAGATCTGTAAAATAATTTCTTGGGAGTTAGATTGGTATAGCACTAAATAAGTAGATTAATTTAGGTAGTATTGTAATTTTGTTATATTTGGTCAGCCTATCCATGAGCACTTGATATTTTTATAACTGATTAGTTCTGACTTTATTTGTGTGTTAAGTATTCTGTAGTTTTGTTTATATAGTTTCAGACTTTTCCTTGCCAGATAGATTCCCAAATATTTTATACTATGGACAGTTATTTTGAATGGAATTTCTTTTTGTATCCCCTGCTGCTGAACTTTCTTGGTAATATATAAAAATGCTGAGGATTTATGTGGATTTATTTTGTATCCTGCAACTTTGCTAAAGTTGTGAATTGTGTCTAGTAATTTTTTAGTTGAGTCTCTAGGGTTCTCTAAGTATATCATCATACCATCTACAGAAACAGTGATAATTTGGTTTTCTCATTACCTACTCTAATTCCTTTAATATCTTTTTCTTCTCTTATTGCCAAATTATGTTACAAATTTCCCCCCCATCCCCCATCCCTCCCCTAGAAGGCAGGAAGTCCACTACATGTTAATTATGTTAAAATACTTGAAATATCGAGTATATGTATGCATATTTCCACATTTATCTTGCTGTGCAAGAAAAATCGTGTCTACAAGAAAAAAATCTGAGAAAGGAAACACAATGCAAGCAAACATCAATAAAGAGCATGAAAATGTTATGTTGTGGTCTACATTTCATAGCCTTCTCTCTGGTTGTATATGGCCTTCTTCACTGACCAATTGGAACTGGTTTGAAACATTTTATTATTGAAGAGTGCTATGTCCATCAGAATTGATCCTCATATAGTATTGTTGTTGCCATGTATAATGATCTCCTGGTTCTGCTCATTTCACTTAGCATCAGTTCATGCAAGTCTCTCCAGGTCTCTCTGAAATCATCCTGCTGGTCACTTCTTACAGAACAATAATATTCTATAACATTCATATACCATAATTTATTCAGCCATTCTCCAATTGATGGACATCCATTCAGCTTCCAGTTTCTAGACACTACAAAAAGGGCTGCCACAAACATTCTTGCACAGGTGGGGCCCTTTCCTTCAAGATCTCTTTGGGATATAAGCCCAAAAGAAACACTGCTGGGTCAAAGGGTATGCACAATTTGATAACTTTTTGGGCATAGTTTCAAATTGCTCTCCAGAATGGTTGGATCCATTCACAGTTCCACCAACAATGTATCAGTGTCCCAGTTTTTCCACATCCCCTCAAACATTCGTCATTACCTTTGCCTGTCATTTTGGCCAATCTGACAGGTGTGTAATGGTATCTCAAAATTGTCTTAATTTGTATTTCTCTGATAAATAGTGATTTGGAGCACTTTTTCATATGACTAGAAATGGTTTTAATTTTATCTCAAAATTGCCTGTTCATATCCTTTGACCATTTATCAATTGAAGAGTGGGTTGAATTCTTATAAATATGAGACAATTCTCTATATATTTTAGAAATGAGGCCTTCATCAGAACCATTTAATGTTTTTGTATTAAAACTTTTTTATTTGCAAAACATATGTATGGGTAATTCTTTAACATTAACCCTTACAAAGCTTCCTGTTACAAATTTTTACCCCCCTACTGCCCACCCCTCCCCTAGATGGCAGGATATCCACTACATGTTAATTATGTTAAAATACTTGACAAATCAAATATATGTATACATATTTCCACACATTTTTGTGCAAGAAAAATCATATCTACAAGAAAGAAAAATCAGAGAAAGGAAATATAATGCAAGCAAACATCAATAGAGAGCATAAAAATGTAATGTTGTGGTCCACATTTCACATCCTTCTCTCTGGATGTATATGGCTTTCCTCACTGAAGAATTAGAAGTGGTTTGAAACATTTCATTGTTGAAGAGAGCCATGTCCATCAGAATTGATCATCATATAGTATTGTTGCCGTGTATAATGATCTGGTCAGAACCATTAAATGTAAAGATGATTTCCCAATTTATTGCTTCCCTCCTAACTGGTCTTCATTCGTTTTGTTTGTACAAAAACTTTTTAACTTAATATAGTCAAAATTTTCTATCTGGTGTTCAATTAAGAGTTCTAGTTCTTCTTTGGACATAAATTTATTCCATCTCCACAAGTCTGAGAGATAAACTATCCTATGTTCCTCTAATTTGCTTATAATATCACTCTTTATATCTAAATGATGAGCCCATTTAGATCTTATCTTGGCATGTGGTGTTAGGTGCGGGTCAAGCCCTAGTTTCTTCCACATTAGTTTCAAATTTTCCCAGCAGTTTTAGTCCAATTGTGAGTACTTATCCCAAAAGCTGGGGTCTTTGGGTTTATCGAACACTAAATTGCTATAGTTATTGCCTAATTTGTTCTGTGATCCTATCCTATGTCACTGATCGACTACTCTATTCCTTAGCCAGTAGCAAATGGTTTTGATGACTACTGCTTTATAATATAGTTTTACATTTCTTACAGCAAGGCTACCTTTACTGGCTTTTTTTTTCCATTAATTCCCTGGAAATTCTTGACATTTTGTTCTTCCAAATGAACTTTGCTACTATTTTTTCTAGATCTGTAAAATAATTTCTTGGGAGTTTGATTGGTATGGCACTAAATAAGTAAATTAGTTTGAGTAGTAGTAGTGACCCCCTGCACGATTGAAACAGACTGTTCTGACATTCTTCCAAGGTAACTTTTTTCTGGGAATGTGTTGTGCTCCAAATATTTGGGGATGCTTTGACTTCAGAACCAGTTTAGAGGCTTAACCTACTGAGAGAAGGTCAGAGGAAGTCACATAGAGTCGTGTCTTCACTCTGCCATCTTGGCTCTGCCCTTGGTTGAAAGAATATTAATCTGGAAGTGATATTTCAGATGGATTAGAGGAGAAGGCACTAGAAACAAGGAAATCATTTAAGTATGTATTAGTATAATTGGAGCATGAGAATATATTGGTTTGAACTCAACTTGTGACAGCAAGAATATACATGAAAGAGTACCTATGAGGTATTATGAAGAAAAAGTTGATGAGACATGGCACCAAATTAATTTGAAAGTTCAGTAAAAGAGAACAGTTTAAAACCAGTGTTGACATTTTGAGCCTGGGAAACTGAGAGAATGATGACTATGAAAATAAGCATAGAAATATCAGGAAGGAAAAGACTCAGTTTCAAGGGAAGATGACACCTTTTTATTTAGACATGTTGGATTTGAAGTGATGTTGATATACAAGCAGATGCAAAGATTTGGTATTGAAGTTCAAAAGAAAAGACCAACATGGAGGTGCAAATTTGAAAGTCTTCATAGCGAAGTACTTCTTGAATGAGTTTTTCCAGTACAGAGAAAATAAAGAGTGACATTTCATGGCATTTCTATAGTTAGAGAGGTGAGGAAAGAACAAGTTATAGAAAAGTACCTGAAGGTAGGAAAAGAAATAAAATGGTGGATTGTTAACAGCAACAACTTGCTTCCATCATCTCCCCCTCAATAACTTCCATATATCACTGAAAGATTAATCTTCTTAAAATACTCTTTATCAGGTTGAAAAATCAAGATAAGAAAAAAAAGATTAAAGTAAGAGAGATCAATATGAAAAGATTCATAAGGATCAAAGAGACTCAAAACTAAGAAAAGACCATACAATTTGGAGATAAGGAATTCATCAGTAACCTTGATGATGGGACCAAATCATAACTTCCTTTCAAAATGAAACAACTACACATCATTTCTCATGTTCCATAGTTAGCCTATAATATAATGTTCCTATCCCTAGTATAATAATTAACTTTGTAGAGATTGTTACATTTCTTATGAATATTATTTCAGCAAAAAATACAAATTGAAACTTTTCCCAAATGGTTAACAATCAATTTGATTTTTCTCTGCCATTAAGTAAGGGGAAGGGAGAGAAATGGTAGAGTTAGATTTTTTCCAGTAAAAGGACAGGACATTTTTCCATAGAGCATAACTAACTGACTCATTACCAGGGATACCTATTCAGTTTAACACATGAAATGTTTTTTTAAGGATCTACTATTATTTCCTTAGGTGCTAGTGTTACAATGAAAACTAATTAGTCTTTTTTTGTGAAGGAGCACATATTCTACTTCAAGAATGTACACATAAATAAATTACATGTGTGTGTGTGTGTGTGTACAGAGAGAGAGAGAGAGCTAATAACATTTAGAGTCCCTTTCACCACTTAATACCCAGCATCTTTACTTCTGGTCCTCACTAACATCTGGATAAATTAAAAGTATGAATCAAGTTGGAAGGGTCCTATTAGTTCATCCAGAAGCACAAAAAGACTCATATTCAGTGGTTTTATAGAAGTCCCTAATTCCTCACACATCATGAACTGATATTCAGCAAGCTAGACAAAACTCTAAAATCTAATAGTAATAGCTAACTTTTGTATCACACTTCAAATATAGCAGATGCTGTGCTAAATGATTTTTAGTTGTTATTTTAGTTGATCTCAACAACCCCAGAAAATTGGTGCTACTATTATTCTCTTGAAGAAAGTTAAGTAAAATGACTTCTTCGGGTTACACAGCTAAGAGGTGTCCGAGACTCACAAATGTCTAGGAACACATCTATACTATGTGCTAATGTTCTATCTATGGCACTAGATGCAGTTTTCTAGAATTATACATATATATATTAGGCTATCTCAGAACCCAATTTCTATTCAAATGTTAAGTTCCCAATGAGCAGCTGGTCATTTTTGCCCTTGTGGATTACTATTTGATAAGATCCTCATTAAGCTATCCTTAGACACAATATTACTGTCTAACAAGTGACTTTAGTGTCTAATTTGTCCTCAGTTCAGGGACTGTTCCAGGAACATTGCTGGGAAACTTATAGAAAGTCCAAAATCTTCTGACCTTTTGAACTTAATAGGATTATTCTCTGATAAAAGAGGAATAGAGAGAAATCATTTTTCTACACCCCTGAGGGATTTTATCTTGAAGATTGTTTAAAACTGTTTCTGTTTTGAGGTAGCAAGACAGTCAAATTCCTAGATTCTCAACTGACTTGCTATTTTGTGTAATCTCTGATGGGCATGACTGAATCTCTTCAACCAATCCCAATATAAGCCCTGTGTAGTATCATTTCATTTTATCCAATGGTTTTCCTCATTCCCAATAAGGGAGTTTTCCCATATTGTATAATACTGTTAATTGATAGTTAATAGAATTCCTATCATTTGATTAATATCAATACTTTCATTGTCAAGAGGGATTGAGTGAATAAGTCAATGATCTCAGACTTATACATGAATATATACATATGCATATGCTTACACACATTTATATGTAGCTGTACTGTACTATGTATAATTTAATATAAATCAATCGACTTTTCATTTTGAGAGGAAAGTATCTCCAACAAAACACAAAGTGGAAAGCTAGCCCCAAAGATAAATGTAGACAGATTTAATATTAAAGCAAGACATTCAAAATGGATTAGATTTCAGATAATATATTTAGAGCTGGAAGCTACTATTCAAGTCATATAATACAACCACCTCATTATCTACAATGAAGAATACAGTATTAGAGAAGTTAAATGTCTTTTCTGAGGTCACATAGTAAATGGAAGAGAGAATCAAAGCTAAATCCAATGAGTGCAAATTACATGCTATTCTTTATACTATAATGTTTCTTATGTGTTCATGATTTTAAAAGTTCTTTAAAAGTAGATTTTCCCTTTATGTTCTCCTATTGTTTTCCAGAGATTCATCCAGTTTAGTTTTAAAAATCTTGAACAATGATGAGGAGATTCAGTAACTCAAAATATTGAAGATGAATAGGTACCCACCATCTCCACCTGTCGTTAAAAGAATAATTTCTGGTGTTCATTTTAAAAATTAGGCATCCAATTGCCATAAAATGGAGATAAATTAGATTTCATGAATCATTTTATTTTCACCATAACTTGATCTCAAAAGCGTAATCTGAAAGTGAGAATCATCATGGTTCTTAACAAGGTTGCAATTAATTTAACATGTGTCTCCTAGGGAATGAAAAAGAATATTAACATAAAGCCAAAGAAGCAAGAATACAGAATTAATGGTAGGAAAAATCCTCTCATAGCAAGGAACAATTATTTTTAGAAAGATTCTTCTTAGGAAAATGGTGGTATTTAGGAAACTGAGCTAAAATGAGGATAAAATAATGAACGTTATTTTCATTAATTTAAAGAATGAAGTAACTAAAATCAGGAATGTCTTCTCGTTGTTATCCTAAAAATTTTTCATCCTTTTTATTTGAAAATTTTTTTAGCATTTAAAGCTTGAAGAGTCTGTAAAAATTAAAACACCAATGTAATGAACAAGGAATAATTTGAAAAAAAATTTAAACACCACAACCTCAATAAGATAATATTTTTCTATAATACAGAGGTCCCTATAGGCTTCTAAGTGGTGCAAAGGATGAAATGTTGAGCCTAAAGTTAGGAAGAGCTGAATTCAAATTTAACCTCAGACTCTTACAAACTGTGTGCCCTGGGCAAGTCATTTAAACTCTATCTGTCCCAGTTTCCTCAGCTTTAAAATGCTACCTACTATCCAGGGTCTTTGTGATCAAATGGGAAAATATTTTTATACCAAAGGCTGAGACATAGTAGGCACTGAGTAATGCCTATTCCTTCCTGTTTCCCCTTTAAAGTAGGTCCATAAGCATCTTCAATCAAAGACTAATACCAGAATACCTGAGAAATTATTTAAAAAGTTTGGTGATATAGTGGGAAGTATTAGAGGTAGTATATTAGAGCAGAAAGAACACTGGCATCAGAGGACTTGAATTCAATAAATCAAGTGATGAGCATGTATTATCAGATGACTGTATATGCAATGAATTATTTCAAACGTTAGCATATACAAAGAAAAATAAAAAATGAAAATACTGCCCATTCTCTCCCTGCTCTTACATGTGAAAGAAGGGATACAAATTTCAGATAAACACAAGTTAAGATATCTAGTAAAAGGAAAATACTATAAAGGATCTGTTAATTAGGGCTTTTAGGCTTTTAGGAAAACCATCTTTTGAAAGGGTATTCAAAGTTTGGGGGAGAGCAGCTGTATTACACAGAGTGGAAGAGTCATGTGTGTAGCCAAAAATGGATCTATATCACAGGACTATCAAATATTGAAGGGAGTAAATATATAAGACAACTTTTGAGGAAAGTACAAAGTTATAAAAAAATAAGCCTTAACTACTACATAAAGAATTTTATATTTTATCTGGAAGGCAAGAGGGGACACTGAACTTTAATGAGCAGGGAGGGTGACATGGTCAGACTGTTTTTGAAGAAAATCCCTTTGGCAGCTCTGTGAAAGATGAATTGGAGTGTGGAAACATTTCAGTCAATTCAGAAGGCTATTGTGATAGTTTGCTCAATAGGTAATAAGGAGTTAGAATTAGCCCTAGTGATGAGTGTGTTGATAGAGAAAAGGGTAGAAATAACAAAATTTGACAACTGATTGAATGTGGAGGAAAAATTTTGAGGAGTTAAGGAGAACAGTATTGTAAACCTGGATGACTGATAGGAAGGTAGTTTGCTCATAATAGGGCAAAGAGTTTTGTTTTGGTTATGCTGATTTTCAAATCCCTCCAGGACCTCTAATTTTAATAGCCATTGGTCAATTGGATAGGTAAGAGTGGAATTCAGAAGAGAGATTGGGCGGGATATGGGAATTGAACCCCTGGGAGCTGATATCACCTTGAAAATGTGGGATGGAAAGATGTGGGGATAGATGACATCGAAAGGAAAGCAGTTCAGGGGAAAGCCTATGTGGATATTCAGGGTTACAGGGGAAAATAAGATAAGTCAGGCAATCAACTAGTATTTAACCTAATATATACTGGAACATCTAGGATGATAGGGGATGGAATAGGAAGACTCTTCTTTGTGAGTTCAAATCTGACCTCAGATATTATGTAAGCCTGCTTCAATTTCCTCATCTATTAAAGGAGCTGGAGAAGAAAAATGGAAAACATTCTAGTATCTTTGCCAAGAAAATCCCAGAAGGAGTCATGATATTCAAAACAACTGAAACAATGGGACAATAACAATGGTATGTACTGGATACTATGCTAAGAACTATTTTGAAAAATTGGCAAAGCAGACTGAGAAGGAATGATCAGCCAGGCAGAAGCCCACAAAATAAAAATAATGTCACAGAAGCCTAGAGAGGAGAGAATATATAGGAGAAAATGACCAGGTGCAAACTGCAGAAAGAAGGGTGAAATTAGGAGGTTGGAGAAAGGCCATAGATTTGTCAATTAAGAGATAATTGGCAACTTCAGAGAGTAGTTTCAGTTCAATGATGAGGTCAGAAGCTAGGTAGTAATGAGTTTAGAAGAGAATGAAAAGAAATTAAATGTATGTTCAAAAGGATCACTTTTTGAGGAATTTACCAAGAAAGAGAAGGGGAAATAAAAAGGGAAAAAATAGCCAGAAGAATTGGTAGATTAGCATGGTGATCAGCTAGATGCTGCTCAGCAGAGGCCTCATGACCTGAATTATTTCTCGTTCTTTTACTGGCCTTACTATTGGCCCTGAGTGCATGTCTCTAGGTTTGCATGTCTTTTTTAATAAGGAAAATGAACTCCCTATTTTTAAATTATTGGTTCCTAACCTAATACATGGAATACTCTGGAGTCAAGCAAAGGGAGAAGGTTGAAAAAAGCAAACACCCAGAGGTACCTGAATCAGGTAAGGAATAAGTAATCTTATTTCCTATAAGAGAAAGGGAATGCTATCCAATAAAGAATCATAAAATGATTAAGTAACCCAGTTACATCATAATTATTATGAGTTAAAAGGTTAATATTCAACCTTTGTGAGGAAAGTTTTAAATAGTTTCTTTACTCCTCCTTCCCACCCTTAGAACAGTTCAGAAAATTTTTCTAGTTTTTTTTTCAAAACCATAAGAAAAAGTGGGGCAGAGTGGGGCTCAGAGAAATAGTCTATCAAAACATTTTCTCTCTAGTTACTAGGAGCCCTTAATTCTTTTTTATTGGCAAAGGGCAGTCAAAGAATATCTGCATATGCTATAAAATGATGGCATGCAGGTTATAGTAAGCAGGCCTATTTCAAGTATACCTACTCTTGTCTGGAAACAAATTGAACCACCCTTAAGGGATGTTCCTGAGGGTATATTGAGTATTTGTATGTTTGAAGATGGGATAAACTTCAGTGTATTTGTGGGCAGCAGAGAGGGAACCAATAAATCAGGAGAAACAAGATTAGAAAGTTTAGGGACAATAATAATGGCAATTTGCTTCAGAATGTAGGAGGATAGGATCTAATATGAGGTAAACGGCTTAGCTTTAACAGGAAAGCTCATCTTCTTTTGCAGGACTGGAGGAGAAAATGTAGGAAGATTAGTAATATGCAATAGAGCATATAGAACAGTACATGTGAGCCCTCAATTTTTTTCTGTGTATATGGAGAGATTCCCACAACTGACAAGGTGAGAGAAGAGGGTGACAGGCACCAGTTGGAAATATTAATGGTTTAGAAAATGTTTTACAGTGAGTAGGATAGAGAATCAAAGATAGAGAAGTCAGATTGACGTGTTATTTGGAGGTCCAATCAGCAATGTTCAGAGACTTCCAGCTCCATTCAAGAATATACAAATAATTTATAATGTTATCTAAATTTGGACAAACTATTTCACCTTTCTGGGTCTGTTTCCTCTTCTGTATAACATGAGAATCCAAACTTACAATTTCTAAGGATCCTTTTAAGTCTAAATCACATGATCTTAAGACCTGCATTCTATTCCCTGCCTTGCCATTTACTAGGTCAGTGAATTTGGATAAAGCCCTTTTCCTCTCGAAGCCATGGTGGGTGATAATAGCACCCTACCTCCTAGAATGGTAGAGAAAAGCAAATAAGATGATAATAGCTAGAATTTACATACGATTTCAAAGTCTGCAAAGTACTTTTGCCTATATTATCTCATTTGACCCTACAACCATCCTGGGAGATAGGCCCTAATAGTATCTACATTTTACAGATGAGGACACATAAACTTAGTCAGGTTAAGGCATTTACCTGACATCAATTCCCATTTATCTTTCATAAATGAGAAAATTAAGGGAACTGAGAGAAATGACATTCTTAAAGGCATAACATTATTTAGCACCAAAGCTGAAATTCAAACCCAGCTTTTTAAACTCCAACCTTTTTGAGTTCTTTACTATATCATACTCCTTCCCAGTGTACTGATACTGTAATATTAATGGTAAGGGCACCCATGTAGCTAATTCACTAGAATTTTTCTTCAGGACTTTAAGATTGACTTTTTAAAAAAATGTATATTATGTACATACATACACACACATATATATATATACATATATATATAATGTGTATATGTGTGTATGTGTATGCATGTGGGTATGTATATGTACACATATATATATAGTGTATGTGTATATATAGAGAGAGTATCATTGTATATACATAGCAATATCTCTATATCAATTTATGTGTCTTTACATTGATATAGATAGATCTATATCTATCTATATGTATATACATATATATTTGTGTGTGTAAATAGATAGATATGTATATATGAAATCCTTACATCTAGTTTGTATTGATCATTAGTCAATTGCTTATATAGGATTGGAATTGTGTGTATCTTTGTCTGTGTGTATTTATGTGATCTTCTCTTTGCCTGAAACATGCTATGAGAAATTAACAATGGGGAATTCTGAATTTGTATCAAGATCATCTAATCCAGTTAGGCAGACTCAGACAAAAAATAACATGCAAATGATTGCTTCACTTTTTCGATCACTTTTTGTTATAATGTACTCTTAAGATTTGTAAGAATTAACTATGTTGAAGGAAATAATAAGCATTTTCAAAACTTTTAAATTATATATTTTTTGTAATTGCTATAGTCACTTTTATACAATCAATTCTTATGCATTTTCTTCAGGAAAAAAGAGACTGGAGCCTTCTGGTCAAAAAAAGGAGACAACATTCAGCCTATTTTCTTTCTCAACATTCAACATGTCCTTTCATAATTTCATAATCTAGTAAATCAAGGAGTACAGGGGCTTAGTTCAGAAGGATAATGAGGGAGTAACCATGAAGGTTTTGATTTTTTTATAAATATATTTTATTTTTTAATTTTTTATATTTTATATATTTTATAAATGTATAAAATAAATTTATAGTCTACCAAGGATTCCAGAAATAACACAATCCAGGATTACAATTTGAATTTACATTCAACATGTCCTTTTATAATTTTTTTTGAGCAGCAATTGTGGGCAAGTAGGTAACTGAATGAACATTGTATTAGAATTGAAATCATTGTGTTCAAATTGAATTCTTGAGGTTCAAAGTTCAAATATGAACTCAGATATTATTAGCTGTATGACCTTGATTGAATTATTTAACATCCTTGCCTCAATTTTCTCTTCTATAAAATGGGAATGACAATAACAGCTTCCTCCCCCAGGTTGCTGTAAAGATAATATGACAAATATTTGTAAAACATTTTGGAAACTTTAGTGTATAAATGCTACCTATTATTATTCTTTTCATAATCAGTAAATCAAGGACTACAGGGGCTTAGTTCAGAGGCATAGTGAGGGAGTAACCATGAAGGCTTTTATTTTTTTTTATAAATATATATTTTTAATTTTTTATATTTTTTATATTTTATAAATTTATAAAATAAATTCATAGTCTACCAAGGATTCCATGAATAACACAGTCCAGAATTACAATTTTCCTTCTGGTTACTCCTCTCTCTGATTATGGTGAAAGACCTAACCCAAAACATACTTATTTCACTTTTAGCAATTACGTCATCCCCCAGTCTCTATTACCCCACTTCCTGTTCCAAATATTATATAAAAATTGCTAACTTCATCTCTGGTTAACCCTGAAAAATTATCTTGCCTCAGTCTGACTGCAATATTTTACTTCATTTTATTTTCTTCTTGAAATTCTATTATTGTGGCACTCAAGTTATAAGTAGCTTTTTAAAAAATCCAAATATCCTTTAAAATAATTCCATAGCTTTCTGACCTTTCCTAGTTATAACCAAGTTATTTATCTGAGAATAAACCATTCCCTCAGATTTTTTACCTATTAATTTCAAGAACAACCTTTCAAGTAGGTATAGAAAGAAGTAGAAAAAAAGATTACTCTAATAGGAAGTTACCCTAATAGGAAGCCTGTTGGATGTTACAACTTCAGAGCACCAAGTTTCAAGAAACTGGGAGAGGAATACACAGATGACATCTAACAAATTTCTGACTTGACCTTGGCCACCTGAATCCTTTCCCACACATTGCTCCATCTCTTTTTTGTTAGTGAATTTGACATTAACACTAGACACTGATTTGGATCCTTGTTGACCCTTCCTGTTTGCTTCATTTGCTTTTGGCCCCTAACCTGTCTTTTCTCAGCCTCAGATGAGTAAACTGATCCTAACTTCTGAGTGCTTCCTTGTTGAAGAGTGCAGTTAAGAACTTAAACGGTGGAATAATCAAGTAGATTGTTTAGTGGAGAAGGAAGATGGTGTGTTCCGTCTTTGACTGAATAGATGGATGTTTAAAAAATCAGAAGAAAAAGGTTTCAATGGATTTACCTTCACCAGCTTGGACATATATGCTGCAACTCATGTTCTTTCTCAAAAATGCTACTCCAAAATCACCTTAACAACCCCTTCCTTAGGGATAGGCAAGATGATATGAATAAAAGAAAAAGATAGGGTTCTCTTCCTTTTTCTCTCCCTACACTATCCTTAACGACTTACATAACCCCAATTTCCCATGTACATAAATGGCACAAAATAGACATAATGTTTATGAATAACGTTGATCCATATACATCTTTCAGAGAAATGCACTTTTGAATTGGCATCCATTAACCAGGGAAGAACTTAGAAAATTATATTAATGTATCAAGTGCATCTCCTATAGAACTGGGGAAATTTGGCTGGATGTGTTTTTAAAACATTTATTAAATTTTATTAATATAATGCAAAAGTTTAAACCATGCAGAACACAGTCTTATTCTATTTGGAGTATGGAATCTTAACAGAAGAGGAATTGATGAAAACATCCCTGATTAAATTACCTAGAATCTGAAACATCAAATTCTCTCTTACTAAGCCTGTGGTCACAGGAAAAAAGAGAAAAAGCTAAACAAAAAACCTCAACATCTTTAGATAGATTCTTAATTATCTTACTATTTAAGGATGAATTCCCAGCAGGGTGTTCTGAGTCAGAGGTAACTCTGGAAAAACTCTGTCTCAAGGCACGATCAGCTATTTATGTGAAAGCATTTATTTAGGTGTCCTAATGATTCTGTTAAGGTAAATTCTACTTTGTGTGATTTTCATTTTAAGGTAAATGCAAATTGCATTCTTGTTGATGATTCTGCTTTTTCTCTTCTGAACTATTTACCTTTACAACTTTCTTTTCATCTAATTTGAATCATGGGAAACCTCTAACATGGGAAACAGTTTTCATGTCATTCAAAAAGACGTCTAATGATTTCCAGTTTCTCTTATAAGAGTAAGATAAAGCCAGAGATTTCTGAAAAATGATTTTGAAATAAATATTGAAACCTTCAAGAAATAAGAGAAGACCATTTGGTCTCTCAAGACAAATGGTCATTTTGAGCTTTTAAGACAAGGTTTATAAGCTCAGAATGTTAGGTGGAAATCATCACGATGTTAGCATGAAAGTGGGAAGGGGATATGGTAGGATGTTAAACACTTCTCTGTAAAAAAAAAATCCATCAGCTTATTGTATGCAAGAAATTTAAGTTAAGTCAGCTATTGATGGTCATTACCTTCACAATGCAGTCAGCAGTAGACTGTGATACAAACATTTCATTGTGTTTATACCTGAGTTCACATTTAAGAGCTTATTGCAAAGATAACTACAAAAGTATTGGCAAATCCACAATACACTCTAAAGGGAATTCTTAATGTTTTTAATAGGAAGAAGCAGTCAGGAAATTGTGTACAAATGGATTTTGTGTACAAATCCATCTATATAACTAAGCATTTTATTAAAGTATTATGTCTTGATCAAAGATAATATTGCATAAACTATCACATATCTAGTTTACTAGTAAAAATGTAGGTTATTTGAAATGGTTTGATTTACTAATAGCTTTTATCAATGTGCCATGTCTTACTCAAGAGAACAAAACTTACCTTTCATGTTAGAAACATGGATGTAAGCACAAGTAATTTACCTTTGAAACTTTGACCTTTCATCCTAATTTTTTCTCTCCTTCAAACTAGGGAAATTTGTGTGTCTGTGTGTATGTATTAAGAGAAATACTTTTTGGAGATATGTTTATGTATGTATATATGAACATAAGTATATATGCATATACCATGCATGGAATGGAATGGAATACTATACATGGAAATTTACATATATGTACATTAGAATTCCTAATAAAATAATATAATATTGTCACAAAGTTTTTTTCTTGATCTCTATTTCTTCATCGGAGAGACCATAAATCATTAAAACATAGTATATAGAATATTGGACTTGGAATCAAGAAGACACAATAAATTCAAAACCAGCTTCTGATTATTTTTATGTCTATAGTCAAGGCACATAATTTCTTTGTCTTAGTTTCATCATGTATAAAATGAGGGTAATAATATCTATACTATCTACCACTTAGAATTATCTTGAGTCTCAAATGATATACTGTGTATGTCATTATTATCATCTGTGAAATGGGTATTTTTTTTAAAGTAAAGAGCATTTCTTCTTATTAAGGAAGTGATTCAAAACCATTCCAATAAATTTGAGATGGCAAATGTCATTTTCATCCAGAAAAAAAAAAAAAAAACTATGGAAACTGAATGCAGATCAAAGCATACTATTTTCACTCTTTTTTTGTTCACTTTTTTTCTTGGGTTTTTTTTTCTGTTCTGATTTTTCTTTCACAATGTGACAAATATGAAAATATTTGTCTATAAATGACTATACATGTATAACCTATACCAGATTGCTTGCTGTCTTGGGGAGGGGGAAGGTATGAGAGGAAAGGGGAAAAAATTGAAACTCAAAATCTTACAAAAATGATTGTTGAAAACAATCTTTACATGTAATTGGAAAAAATAAAATAACTGAGAAAAAGCAAAGAGCATTTATTGTATTGATTACTAAGTATTTGAGTTTTAAAGATGTAACAAATTCTGGAAAACTTTCACAAAGGGTAAGTACATGGAAGCAGATATGAATAGCTGGAAGAATTATAACCAAGTATTAATTGACCAAAGAGGAATTTTTAGCTATTTTTTAGTAAAAAAGAAAAACAAAGCTGGGAGAGAAAAGTGCTTCAAATTAAATAAGACATCTTGTCTAAATCAAAATAATTTTGGCTAGATGGTAACAAACTGAAAACAGGATTTCTATGATACAATGCTCCCACTACAGCATGCTGTACACATCTTTTTTCCAAGCCTTCTCCCCATACTCCTCCTCATCCAAGTATGCCATTTGCTGGCTTGTTGGACCTGCCAAATTTATATATATATATATATATATATATATATATGATATACATAAAATCAAGAAAAGACTTCGAAAGTCACTGTGTTACACATATATGTATATGGGTAAATGTATGTATATATGTATGTGTATATATTTATATGTCCTTGTCTTGTAATTTACAAATCAGTGTAGAAAGCAGTCTAACTTCAAGGGCCTATTGCTCTGCCTGTGTTTATGATGCATTGGTACTAGATTCATTGGTCTCATCAATTAAGTCTCTCTTAAATGACCACTAAGGAAGAATTTTCAGAGTTACTTAAAGATTTTGAAAGCATACAATAATCATTTGTGCTCAAATCTAGGTAAAGGAATTCTTTCCAATAACAGATTTCATTTCCTCCTATTCTCCTCTGTCTGAAAGTTAGGTTCAAATGTAGAATTTAATTTTGTAACCTTAAGGGGGAAAAAGTGACTTCAAAAAATCACCCCATAACTTAATACGATGTAATTAAGTTCAAAGAGCATTAAAGCAGGAGGATTCTAAAATGTAAATAATACTACCAGTAAGTCACTGCTGAGGTTCTTTGTGAATTAGGAACTATGGGAAGAGGTTTTGACAGAACAAACTTTTGACTAAAGCTGTACTAATGACCAGAAGAAATATTTTGTGCATCTACAAAGCATAACATCAAATGCAATGCTTTTAAATTCAAATCTCTCACAAAATTGGCTCCTTCAAATGACTTTTGCCCATGTTTGGTATCTAAAGATGTTAAAGGGATGTCAACTGTAAATAGCCCAAGAATTGAGCATGTACTGTGGAAACTAATTAAACAAATTGCAACAGAAAGTCTAACTCCTCCTCTCCCAAAATGTGTGTGTATTGTTTCTATAATATAGATGTTTATACATGTGTATATAATGCTTAATTTAAAAAGAATGTGGCTGAATTAGAATTTTTAAAATTATTAATTCACTAAATTTGTAATGATTTGTCATGACATAATTCCTCAGTCTCTCATATTCTTTTAGTCTATGCTATTTTTCTCAAGAGTACAAAGAGAACACTTCTAAGTTATTATTATTTACTATGGTTTTTCAATTCTTCTAAAGTATTAGTCTATTTCAGTGTTCTATTATTTTGTTTAGAACTAACATAGTCAGTTTGGATGTCATTTTGTTCTTTTCCGAAGAAAATATATCTAACTGCTTATAGCCTGCTTTTCATAATGACTTGAGATGAGAAGAAAACAACTAATTTATAGTATTTTCCTGCAGCCCCTATCTTGAGAATAGATTTATGTCGTTCCATTTCTATCTTAATAGCTACTTCAGCCATGAGGATGGACGAATATTTTGTCTTTTTCAGTTCTCATTACAATCTGTGATGAGAATGAGGTACTGAAATGTTAATGTTTTATATATTTTGTGACAGAAGTAATGTACAATTTCATTTTGACCTTTCCAATATGATACAGATCGATTACCCGGACATTTTATTTCTTCTGATGTCTATTTCTTTAATAGTCTGTGGATAAAAGGGCACAGTGATTAGTCAATCAAACTTTCAAACCTGTGGTATAACTAAAACAAGAAGAAAATTCCTTATCTACCATGTATAGACATAATTTTCTGGTATATCAATGCATATTTCACATCCTAAATCTGCTTTTTAAAAATCCCATTTTAAATTATTCCTCTATAATCTATTCTAGTTTAAGATCTCATTATCTCAAACAATCTTAGAATTGCAAAATTGATAAAGGGGCCTTTCAGTTCATCTATTGCAATCTATACCTGAATCAAAATTCTCTCTACAACATCTCTGAAAAATGGTCATCTATTTCCTACTTAAAGTCTATCTTACATTCCTTGACTAATCTAAAAGTGAATTAAAAGAGTTTAATAGATATATCCCAAAGGTCCCTAACCAGGTGAATATGGATATAAAAAAATTCCTTCCTGAGCCAGCCATCTTTTTTTATTTCTTATCAGCTTGCAGTCCTGATTCCTCTAGAATGCCTCCACACTAGGCATCTTTCTCCTACTACCCTTTTCACTTATCTTCTGTTTACTTCCTGCATGAGAATGCAAGCTCTTTGAATGGGATAATATTTTTCTTTGTGCATGTATTTATATATGCTGATCTTAGTATGCTGCTTGGAACACAGCATTTAATAAATATTTGTTGACCAACTGACTATTTACCTGGCACTATAAAATGAGGAATTAATATAACTCCTTAAGCTTGAAACATCCTCTACTACAGATAAATACATGGTCTAGGAGAAAGTGAATCCATACATGGAAAGCACATGCAGCAAAAATCTAACTCTCAGTTCTTGACTACTTACATTTTTTTCTTCCAAGTTGTGAGGGCCTCATGAAATTCCCCTCAGACATGAAGCAGCTTTCTGATGGCCTCCATGCAGAATACTAAACTACCTTTCCTCATTATGTCTCAATTTTCCTTAGCTCAAGACACTACTATAAATTCTCTGCCACTAGAACAGCAATAGGGATTCCAATATATTCCAAATATTCCAAGTACTCAAAGTTAACTGGTCAAGATGGAGTTAGAATAGGGAAGAAAAGACTTCCTCCTTCAGTTCAAGTAATTCCCTCTCAGGGTCTGAGGTAGAGGGGCTGCTGTCAATGTGCCACTAAAATGCTAAGGGATTAAATGATTTGTTATTTTATACAAATCACACAGAAAAGAACTCATTTGTCAGCCAATACTAATATATTCTCCTTATAGTACTATTTAATTTGACCCAATGTGTGGAAGTGATGGGATTAAGAGATTTTTCACCCCAAAAGTATATTGGGATCACAAACCAGTGCTAAGGGTTGTCTCAAAAGAATTTGGAGGCTTAGACCTTCTCCTAACCAAAGGCCAAAGATTTTATTATGGTACTAAAAATATTTGGGTTTTTAGCTAAAAAAAAAAAAAAAAAAAAAAAAAATTTGTCAATTGACAAGGGAAAAACAAGCTCCCTAGTGGAACTCACAGTTAAACAAGGGGAAAACCCCATTAAGGAGAAAGATGACATTAAGGCAAGTTACTAATGAACCCTTAACTCTATAAAGTAAACTAACCCTAGGATTAGTGAGTTTATGAGGTTCTTTTATAAGGGAAATATAACATAGCGACAGGTTTGGTAGCAGGATATCTTAGCTTTCTGATTGGATACAGTAAATGTGGTGTTATGATGGTTTTGTCAATGCAGAGACTTCCATGGAGTTATGAAGGTATAGTCAATGCAAAGAATTCTGCTAAAATTTCAACAATATACCTCTTCTTGGGATGGAACTGTAATAAAGGTACACTTAAAGAATAAAGAAAAAGCTCAATTAAGATAAATACGTCAAGATAATCATTGCTTTTCCTTATTTAGCATATTTTTTTTCTCCAAAAAAGTTTTAAAACATTCCTTCAGAAATCAAGGCTTATAAATTTATAAAGTATTTTTCTGCACTTGTTTTAATACCGCTACTTGATTTATTGGTTAAATTATAATGTTCTCATAAGATATATCTATTTTTTTAAGATGAGGAAGTTGAATCTCTCAGAACTTCATTGACTTGCTTATGATCAATCAAAAGGTTCTGAAGAGTGATTTGATTCCAAATTTCTGGCCTCCAAGAACAAGACACACACACACACACACACACACACACACACACAGCACTATAATAAGCAGATTTACCTAGAAATTCACAAGCATTAAGGTATTAAAAAAAAAAAAAGGAATAGTACCTTGGTCAACACCCAGAAAAAGGAGTTGTTCAATTTTAACCAAGGGGGAAGAGAGAATATGAATAGAAAATAAAACCATTTAAGAGATTCCTTTGAAAATGTGAGAATTTTTTACCTCATTTTTCTGATACCCACATCAATAACATTATGCTACTGACCTTAATATTTCCAATTAAGAATACAAATTTCTCTTTAATAAGAAATTCTTAAACTAGTCCAAAAACAGAGATTGGTTTAGGTAAAAACAGTCTTTTAAATTGCACAATTGCTAGAGTAGATGTGATTAAAGCCTCTGTGTGAATTACCTTAGAACCAAGTTGGACCTAAATAAAGGGAAATTTTATTATTTTATAATGTATTTTACTTGGAGGGTATGGAGAGAAAGGGAATGGTGTTCAGGTTGGAAGATGCAAAGAGACAGAGACAGAGAGACAAAGAGAGAGAGAGAGAAGGAGGGAGGGAGAGAGAGAGAGAATGAATCAGAGACAGAGAGAGAGACAAAAGACAGAGACAGATAAAAAAGAGACAAACAGAAAGAGAAATTGTTTAAGATTTAAACTGCAGCCTTTTGAAATCTTTCATGTTTTACTCTTTACTCTTGAGATAAGAGATTAACAACAATCCATTACTAACAAAAGGTGTTTCCATAGATAGTATGACTGTACTGAAAGATCTGAATCTTTCTGCTGATAAATCAGATATAGTGAAAGAAAGTATTTTATCCTTCCTGATCATTAGTGACAATGCAAATGAGGTAAGAATAGAAGCAGCTAAATTCTTTATTTTTCAAAGTTGGTCTCACTTCATAATTTTTAAGCTACTGATTCCTAGTTTCAAAACAAAGAGGCAGTTATACACATTTAGTAAATGCATAATCTATTCCATTACTATCATAATTCTGGAAGTGGTCTTAATATCAAGATTAGGAGTCAGAAGAGGCTTTCTAGGGAGGAAGTGTTCTAGGATCACATGACCTACCAGCATGAAAATCATTCAACAGTAATAGAATGATTAGCATAAGTGCAGGAAGAGTTCCCAGAGTCAATAGGCTCCATTTTATCTTGTCAGTAGTGTTCTAATAGGAATATAATATGATTGAGATATTTGATTTCACATCTCATTTTACTGCCTTGAAATATTTTGAAAAATAGTTGATTGTCATTGCTTATGTTGCTCCTTAAACTTGAGGTTTCCATCAGGAATATTTATAGATCAACTTTATTGGAACAAAAAATTTAATAAGATTCCATTTTAAAATTAAATGAAAAAGTTGGGTATAATTGAGGTTCTTTTTTGCAGGGCTACAGACAAAGCTTGTGGTAGGGAAGAAAAAAGAAACCAGAATATAGTACTTTATTATTATAATTGCTCTCTTATCTGCTCCTTGCTTATTCTCCTATCTTCATAACCATTTTTTTCTGACTGAGCTTTAAGAGAGATGTAGGAAAGGAAAATGAAGATGAAGAGAAGGAATGAAATTCTAATACTGTCTGTACTTGTTGAGCATCAAAAAGAGATTAACTGAGCATCTCGTGAAGTGTTTCCTGCATGATGCATCATAGCATCCTAGAATTTAGAGTTGAAAATGACAGTGACTGTTGAGATAATGGGAAAAAGTCAGCTCTAGAATCAAAAGATTTAAATTTGTATCCAGGCTCTGCCACATTCTACCTACAAAACCTTAGGTAAGCCACTGCACAGTCTAAATCTCAGTTTTCTGATCTGTGAAAATGGGAGGGTTGGACTAGACATTCTCTGATGTTCCTGCTAGCTGTAGATGCATCTATGTATAACCCTATAAAGAAAAACAAATAAAATGGGGTTTTTGAACCCAAATCTTCTTATTCAAAACCTATTACTCTTTCTACCATTCTATGCTGTGATAAAAATATATATTGATGATTAATTAGAGTTCCCAAAAGGACTTAAACATTGGTCTGAAACATTCCTTCCAAGGTCAAGAAAGGAGAAATTCAGAATGTCCTATTATTTCTTTAAACAAAATTGCAAGTGAAGATATAAGAAATATATTTCCAAAATGGAATTATTTTGTAATTATGATATGAGAATGTTCTGGTAAATTGATTTAAAAAAAACATTCTGGAAGAGATCAATTCAACAATTATTCAGTTTCATATATATGGCAGTATATTTAGGGCAAAGGGGCATGATGTTTTCCATGTAATAGAGAGCTAATCATTAGGAACAGCTGAACAAAAAGGCAAACTAGAATAATACTGTGAGAGGTCAATATAGTAAACGCTCCTAACTGCTGTGACAATTGTGTGGCCCTGGGCAAACTGCTTGATCTCTCTGAAATGGTTTCATCTTCCATAATACAGCTGTAATAACATTTGTACTACTTACCTCACAGGGTTGCAAGGAAACCAATTTTTAAATTATAAAGTGATATGTAAAAATGAGTGGCTGGAATTAATTATTATTATTAAAGGAGGGAAGAATGACATCCAGGTGGAGGATCAAAAAAGATATCATGGAAGTGATAGATACTCCAGTCAAATCTCTCCAGGGTAAGGTTTATTTCCCATCCCAAAATTGAAGTGAGAAACAATATTATATAGAACACAGAGAGCCCACCTTATAATTAATATTTGGGTTGAAATATTGCCTCTGATGTATATTTAAACCAAAAAATATAAATACTAATTATATTTAAAGTAATATACATTGTTAATGCAGCTATGTCCTTCATGGTATATTTTTGTAATAATTTGGAATAGAAGGAAGTACCAATTTGTTTGAGAGTACATAAATGAATGTCATATATTAGTAGTTTACTCTTTCTGGGCTTTTGATCATATTCTGAAATGTACTACTTATTTATTTTGAGCATTTTTTAAATGAGTTGCCAATTTTCTCTTTCTATCTAGGCCTTTCCCCTCCCACCAAGAAAGTAAACAAAATGACAATCATTATACATGTGAAATCATGTAAAATATTCCATATTGGCCATGTCACCAAAAAAAATCTAGAAAAATGAAGTGAGAAAATTATATTTTAATTTGCACTCAGAGTTCATCAGTTATTTTCATCATTAGTACCTCTGAATTGTCTTGGATCATTGTACTGACCATACTAGCTAAGTCTTACACATCTGATCATTACAATATTGCTGTTACTCTGCAAAATAATTCCTTTATTTTAACTCTTTGTGTGTATGTGTCTTTCTGTTTCAGATGTGTCCCATCCCATTTCTATTTGATGGAAAAATTCATCATGTTAATATTTACAGTTCTAACTCTATTTTGCTTCATCTTATTTTCTTGTATTTACTCTTCTCACTCTTTCAACTCTTCCCTCTCAAAGTCTTTTTTTTTCAAATATTTTATATTTTTCCAATTGTATGAAAAAATAACATTTTTTAGTTAGAATTCCAAAATTTCTCCCTCCTGCAAGCCCTCTCCTTCCCCCTCGAGAAGACAATAAATTTAATGAAAGTTATATATGTAGTACTCATGTAAATCATAGTTCCATATTAGTTATGTGATGTAAGAAAACAGACAAAAAAGAGAAAAAAAAATTTAAGTTTGTTGAAGTATGCTTTAATCTGCATACAAGCTCTACCAGTTCTTTCTTTGCAAGTGGATAGTATTTTTTATCATGAATAATTCAGAATTGTCTTAGATCATTATATCACTGAGACTGCCTAAGATTTCACAAATGGTCATTGTATAATACTGCTATTACTGTATGCAATGTTTTCTTGGTTTTACTCACTTCATATTGTTATTGTAAGTCTTTCCATATTTTTCTTAAAATCTCTGCATAATCATTTCTTATAACCCAATAGTATTCCATCACAATTATAAAGCAGAACATGTTTTGTCATTCCCAATTTAACATCTTAAATTCCCCATTGTTTATAACAACAAAAAGAACTACAATGAATATTTTAGTAAAAATAGGTACTTTTGGGAGCATAGAGCACCAGCCCTGAAGTCAAGAGGACCTGAATTCAAATCTGGTCTCAAGACACTTAACATTCCCTAGCTGTGTGACCCTGGGCAAGTCACTTAAGCCCAATTGCCTCAGCAAAAAAAAAAAAAAAAAAAAAAAAAAGTACTTTTGTAATATATTTTAAGATCTGGTATGGTTAGGCCACCTTCCTTCACATTGTTTCCATTGATTCTCCTGTTCTTTTTGATACTTTGTTTTACCTGATGAATTTTATTATAAAATGGCTCTGAATGAATAAATTGAGATAGAATTGGAATTTTTCTTATATTGGCTTGACCTGCCACTGATCAATTAAATTTTTTTCTAATAATTTAGATATGACGTTATTTGAAAGAAAGTGTTTGTAAATATGTTCCTGAGTTTGTTTTGGTAGATAGATTTTCAAGCATTTTATATTGTTTATAGCTGTTTTAAATAAAATATTCTTTCACTTTCTATTCTATCCTCTAGTGCTAGGACATCAGGGGAGTTTTCCTTGATAACTTTTTGAAAAAATAATGTACAGGCTCCTTTCTTGGTTTTTAAGGAGTCTAATAATTCTTAAATCATCTCTCCTCAATTTATTTTTCTCAGTTTTTTTTTTCTGATAATTTACATTTCTTCTATTTTGTATTCTTTTTTTATGACTTCTTCTTGTCTCATGGAGCCCAAATCTCATTTTTAAAGAATTATTTTCTCCATTGAGCTTTTGTTCCTGCTTTTTCATTTGACCAGTTCTCCTTTATAAGAAGTCCTTTATCTCAGGAAATTTTTGTACCTTTTTTCCCATTGGATCAATTTTGATTTTTAAGGAAGTATTTTCAGTGGATTTTTGTGCCTCTTTTACCATTGAACTTATTCTGTGTTTTTAATTAATTCATTTAAAAATTGAATGTAAAATAGTAAAAGAAGGAAAAAAAAAACTTTCCATGTCCAAAACAGAACATGAGGATTCAAAATATGAAATGAAAATTTTTATTTCAAGAAAGCCATAATAATAAATACTATATATTGCCTTCAGAGTTATCCATCTTTTTTGCTTCCTTGTAGGTTTTCTTTTGTTCTCTGCTGTATACTAAGTAAACTTTATTTATTTTCCCCCTTTCCCCACCACCTCCCTCAAAAAGGTTATAATTAAATGCTGATATATATGGATAGATAGATAGATAGAGATTCATATATATGTATATATACACACACACATATATATATATGCATCCCTATATATCTAAGTATACATGCATATATATAATACATATATATAAAGAGATCTATAATTATACACACATAAACTCATATACATTCATATACATCTATGTAAGACCATACTACACTTGTTAGTCCTATTTCTCTTAAGATAAATAATATGATGCTTCTTAAGTCTTTCCTTACTTTTCTAATTCTACTAACTCATCATTTCCTATACCACAATAATATTCGTATCTTATAATATCTAGTTATTTTAAATGGCCTAAAATAATATTAATTAATATGGCTGTTGTATAGTATAGTTTCATTATCTTTATCTTTGGATTAAATCTACTTTGAGATCAATAATTGCTATTACTCCATTTTTAATAAATTCTACTTCTTATCATTATTATTATGTTTATGTTTATTATGTGTATCTCTGCTGACTCTTCTGTTTTACTTCTACCTACTACCTTGCCTTGCTATTACTTAATCTACTATATCCTCAAGGATCCTTCCCTTATCTTCCCCTTAGCCTTTCTCTCCATCTTTATCCCATTCCCATTAATATGCATAGCCTTCAAAAACTAATCTGCTTTTTAGGTGTTATATTCTTGAGCATTTTTGAGCCTCCTTTACCAAGTTATTGACTAATTTTTTCATGACTTTTTTGACTCTGATTTCTTTTCCCATTTTTTGCCCTACCTCTCTTAAATTCTTGCAGGGCCTGAAATCACTTCACTTTTTTTTTTTTTTTTGAAATTTTGGAAGTTATTTCTTTAATTTCATTGTCTTCTTCTAAGTTTTGATCATCTCTATAACCAGAGTTTTCCATGTTCAAATGTGTATAGATATTCTTCCCTCTTTTAACCAAGTCAAATGAGAGTTAAATTTAATCATTTCTTGTCATCTTCTTCCATTTTCTAGTCCACTGTAAAAATTCATCATTTGCAACTTCTTTCATAAAATACTTTATCCTATTCTTCCTTTTATTTTTCCCTTCTCCACTACATCTTTTTTTTCCTCATCCTTTCATTTTTTTAAGATCATTGCAATATAATTGACACATTCTATTGCCTTTGTGTAGACTCCTTTTCACTGTTCTAGTGATGATAATGTTCTTGGAAGTTATAGGTTTTATCTTCTTTTATAGGAATATAAACATTTTAACTTTATTGAATTCCCTATGATTACTCTTTTATGTTTACTTTTTATGGTTCTCTTGAGTCTTTTATTTGAATGTCAAAATTTCTATTTAGTAGATTCTTTTCATCAGAAATGGTTGAAAGTTTTTAAATTAAATATCCATTTTTCCACAGAAGAATTAAACTCAGTTTTGTAGTTTAGGTTATTTTTAAGTAATCCAAGCTCTTTTGCCTTCTGGGATATTATATTATATCCTCCTCCCCTACCTCATTTCTTTAATATGGTAGCTGCTAAATCTTGTATGTGACTGTGGTTCAACAGTATTCAAATTATTTCTTTCTGACTGTTTGCAATATTTTCCCCTTAACTGGAAGCTCTGGATGGGACTATAATATTCCCAGGACTTTTTACTTTTAGGATTTCTATCAGGAGGTGATTGGTGGAATTTCTTTTTTTATTTCTGTTTTACTTCCTGGAGCTAAAATATCAAGGGAATTTTCTTTTAAAATTAATTGAATTCTCGTACTCTCGATTGATGTTTGCTTACATTGTGTTTCCTTTATCTGATATGTCTTTTATGTAGATACGATTTTTCTTGCACAAGGATGATAAGTTTGGAAATATGTATACATATATTTGATTTGTCAAGTATTTTAACATAATTAACACGTAGTGGATATCTTGCCATCTAGGGGAGGGGTGGGGAGTAGGGCGGAAAAATTTGTAACAGAAAGCTATGTAAGGGTTAATGTTGAAGAATTACCCATACATATGTTTTGCAAATAAAATAAAATTTAAAAAAATAAAATTAATAAAATTAATTGAAATTGTGCATACCAAAATTCTGGAAAGGTGGCAGAGTAGGTCACAAAATTTAAAGCTCTTCGGATTTCCCCACAAACAGAACAAATTTGTATCTCAGGATGAACATAGATTGGTGAAGACTTGGGGCAGAATAGGGGTCCTTCTGTAGAAGACTGGAAGAAAGAGTCCAAGACTGGGATTAACCAGTATGAAGTACAAACACCTTCAGGTCAGCTCCACAGAAAGAGCAAGTGGGGAAACTTGGGGATAGCTGAGTTCTGAGGAAGCCTCAGCCTAAACTACAGGAACTTTCATCTCCAGACAGCTTGAGGAATCCCTTATCTGAGTCCAGGAAGACTGAGGGAATCTCTGCCAATTAGAAATGCCAGGCACGGCTGTACTGGGTCAAAAGGAACCAGCATACCTGGTGAGTGCAGAAGTAGTGGGGCAAGTATAAAATATGCTTCTGGAAATTTTGCCTTAGATCCACTTTTTTTCATGTAAGGACCAACTTATGGTATCTCTGGCAGCTTGGAGACAATCAGGAAAAGTCTCTTCTCCCAAGTTTACCACTTCACATGACCTTGATTCATACATATTTGAATTCATGGATGCGCTATGCATCAGCATAATCAGGTGCCAGAATTTGCACTTTGGGCGTATCCGCAATGTTTTTGTTTTTGGTTTTGGTTTTTTTTTTTTTTTTGGTTGATGTTTATCTACACACTTTGGTGATTACCAGCTGCTGTTTTGCACAATTGCATATAACAAGAGATTGTTAGTGTTCTGTTTCCTACTTCTGAACCCTCCATCATAATCAGCTTATCTGAATTTGGTTGATGTGATAAGATTATCAAAACTACTGCAGGATTCTTTTTTTGTCATGTATTTAGAAATGTAAGACAGGAGTGTGTGTGTATGTGTGTGTGTATGTATCTTTATCACTTATTATATACGCTATATTTAATATGCATTTAATAAATGAAATGCATATGTGTATATTATATTGGTGATGGTTGGAGAAAAAGCAAAGGGAGAATGAGATCTAAATTAGCTGTAGAAACAAATCAAAACAAAACTTCCACACTTTATCAGGAAAGGCATAAATGCTTAGAACAGTTTGATGATTCCAAAACCCAGTGCTCTTTTCATTTTTTCCTCTTCATCATTGTTGTGGATTCTGGGTCTAATGAATAGTTCCTTTCTAGTTGTTCTGGGGAGAAGACACAGCAGTAACTCAGATGGCTCAAAATATTTATTAAGCTGCAATAGGTTTCACAGCTGGGGCCACAAACTCAGTTATACTTTGATCTGTTGGGTTTGAGCTTTAAGGAAATGGAATGATATGTAGGGTTTTCATGCCACTAGTTAAAAACATATATGAGGTAGAGTGTGAATCATGGGGCTTCAGCTAATTCTTTCCTTTCTATGATGGTGGCAAAGTCCTAGAACAAAATTCTTTCTAAGATATTTGTGTAGGGTTTAGCATTCATGCTCCTTGCTTTAAAACTCATCCCAGGTTCTTCCTTATACTAATATAATATACTAGTTTACTAGTATAGAAGAGGCATTTGTAGCACAGGAGAGAGATATCTAATCACAATGAAGAAACTGATCTGCAGTTTTTATCTGTATTAATTTAGCTCAAATAGTGTATGATAATCTGATTAAATGTACCCCCAGATATGATTAGCTTCATATAGAATCATGATGAATCAAGCCATTTGTAATATTTTTTCACTCTATTGGCCTCAATAGAATTAATGGAAAACTACTCATTATCACAAGTACCCCAAGAAATTGAGTATCAATTTTGGTTGTCTTGGGTATGGATTTCCCCCCAGAACTTATTACAACATAATGGCTGCCTCTCTTATTTTTTTTTTTAATCAGTACTGCTTCACTGTGAACACTGTTAGCCATTTTCTACCCACCTAGAGCTTGTCTCTCTTTTTCTTATTATTTCATTTCATTTTACCTTCTCATGTGAATCATTTTTTTACTTGTCCCAGCCTAAGTATATCCCATAAAATCTTTTCCTATCTCTTCCTTCTAGCATTAACTCGCCCCTTCAACACAAGGCTATTTGTTGTTATTGTTTTTGCATGTTTTTTTTTGTTTGTTTTAATGCTAGGACTTACATACACACACATAAATGTTTATTCATAAATTGTAGCTTCCACTAATCCCTTTCCTGACTTTAAATGGTTTTGATGGTATTGGCCAACTTCAATTTAACAAAATTTCTGTTCAGCAGGACTTCTTTTCTCCAAAAAAATTCTTAAATGAATTTTTCATAAGGTGTATGATTTCTTCAATCTGGATATTCCATCCACTATTACAGAAGATAACTCATTCAATATTAAATAGATGGTATCATGAATTGTTAGAAGAAGGAAATTTCCAAAAATGGTAGACTGATTTTTGATGATGAGCAGTTTATTCAGGCTGGCCACAGATAACAAAGTGACAATAACATACTTAGCTATTCTCAAAACCTTTCCAGCTTGGTAGAATCAGTTAATCATTACAACTCTCTAGCATAATCTTAGAGAACCCAAGGTTACATGAATGCCACAATGGTAGGGGTTAGTAAGAATTAGAAGAGATTTACCACAGTTAACTGATATTTTAGTATTCAACCATTTAACATTCTAATGTCAATAATTCAGTACTCAAAAGTAAAAGTAAAAAGTAAACAAAGAAAGAAAAAATTATCATTTTTTTAAATCAGTGGAAATAGATAATGCCCATACTGTATATGTATAACTATGTGTGTGGTGGACAGGGGATAGAAGGAATTTTTCATACCTGCTATGTTGGGACTATATCTATTGAAATAATTCCTAGTATATAAGGATTATATTGTCCATGCAATTTGCCATTTTTTGTCACACTCCTGAAATCCTTTTTTTTTTTAAATCAAAAGAAGCCTATTTTTTAAGAAGGCAAATAATCCAAGAAATTTTATTCTTGACCTGAACTAACCTTGACTCACCAGAAATATGTCATTATTGATATATTTATATTTCACTAACAATGGTCTAGACGGATTTTTGACAAGTTATACTGAAGAAAAATTCACTGAATTGGAATGGAAGAAGTCAAATTTACTTTGTGAAAATTCCTTTTCTGTTTTTTTTTTTATTATTATTCCATTTTAAGCCAAATGATGCAGAAACTGCTAGCAGTAACGGTGCTTTAGTAAAGGGTCCTTTTTGATAGAATGGTCCCCTGAGGCTCTGTATTGTGGTCATGACTCTGCAAGGGAAGGTTTTTCCCTTCCCCCCAACCTTGCAGCAGTATTTGGTTTAAAATGCTTTAAATTGGGGATTGGAATAAATTTTTTTTGGTCTCCCTTTACCAATTCTTTTTTTTTTTTTTTTTGACTACAGGAAATGGGTTAGGAAACAATTTGGTCCAAATACTGTGGGAGACCCATAGGAGTCTGTTCATAGTGGCTCCCCAGGGCACACAGAACATATGGTTACTGGGCACTCTGACCTTGCGTGACCATAGCACAATATGTACAGCTTTTTAGAAGACAGTTACTCAAAAGAACCTTAGGGAAAAAAATGCATTAATTTTGGAATCAGGATCAGTATTAATAGTCTTCCAATTAAGTACAAAGATGTTTTAATAATATACAGCACTATGCCTTATTAATAGGTTCTACATTTTTAAAGTTGTAAAAATTTTATGTGAAAAACTTTTATAACTGTGCTTCAGAAAAAAAGCACTAATGTGGCAGCATCCTTATATAGAATGTAATGAAGTCTAAAAGAGAAGGTTTCAGGTCAAAATTAGAACTTTGTCATTTAGAGTCATTATTTTAAGTGTTATGCAGAGGTATTATAAGAACTTGAGTTCACATATTTGAAATATCCAATTTAGAGTATTGTCATACTCCAATAATTAAATAGTAGTTTGAAATTACTTCATATAGAAAACATTAGTTGGTCTCTCCTTCCCTCTTCCCTCACCGTTCCCCCCAGGAAAGCAAAATTATTATCAACTTTTTTTTAATGTAGTGCCCCCTTAGAGCACACTCACGTGATAATATAGGGAAATCATAAAAGGTTGAGGTAAGTCTGCTTCCAGCCATGCATAATAGAGGAGCCATTCCCATCATCTCCTCTTCAGAACAGGTGAGGAAATCTGATATTGTAGCCTAATGGATATAATATAATGACTCCTAAGTTCATACTATGAGGTAATGAAAAACTTTTAAGAGGCTACTAAGATTGAACTGTGGATAAAATATAGAGATGAGTTTCACTTCTAAAGCTTTTTCTTTAAGCTAACTTTTAAGTGCTAGAATACGTCTCTGAGATATTGGGAGAGACCATTGTGGGATTTATTTCTACTCCTGCAGAAGCAATTACCTCATGGAACTCCTGGATAAACCTGTGCCTTCCATTTGAGTCTTTTTTCCTTTACTACAGGGCTTTGTGATCTCTCAATATATAACTTGCATGCCTGTCCCTCCACTTGGCAGACAGTAAAGAAAAAGAATAATAAGCCTAAGAGTATTGTTATGGGCAATAGTCAAAGAAGTAGATGGATCAAATGGAAGGAGATGGAGAGACTGACTTGAATTTGATTAGATAGTGGACAGTGGCAGTAAAAAATAAATAATTACAAAGAAACTGCACCTATCTGAAGGAGATTTTAATATTAACTTTCCAATTGATTATAAAAGTAATAATAAGTTACTAGATTGTGTTCTAATCATTTTATGACTATTGCTAAGCATTTTGTTTTCTGTGTGAGAATGCAACTACTTTTCCCATGGTAGATTCATGTTTGTATTTAAGATATATTATTTTTTTGCTATTTTTACTCCCCTCTCTCTCCTTCTGATTTTTTGGGGGAGAATCTTTACACTAAGGCCAAAAATAGAGTTGTGCTTAAATAACCAAAGTAGGGGCATGATATAATAAATGGTATAATTCAGTGTCTAATTCTCCCATTGAGAGCTCAGGGTGCCTGAACTAAACTTGGGTAAATCATAAGGGCAGATAAAAGATGGAATGGGTACAGGATGACAACTTCGAGCATCTCAAACAGATGGTGACTGACTGGATTATATGCTAAAAGCATGTTACAATTTGTTGTTACATACAGTGGAATCTTTATATAATACTGTTTGCCACAAACCAGACTTCCTTAGGAGGTCTATTTTTATCTTTCTTTGAGTGTTTAGTTGATGATATATTCAAAAAACTACATTGTATGATGGCTTTGTCTACAAACTTTAATTCCATATAGATCTTTAAAGAAAACATGAGAAAAACTCATGATATATTTTAGAACTTCTTTGTAATGTTGTCTTTTCAAAGTCCATAGTATCTCATAAGATTTACAAATCTTTACTCAAACTAAGGAGAATCCAGTAAGAGACCCCTTTGAACATCTAATTGAGTTTAAAGCATATTTTCAATTTTTGCATCTATTCTCAGTCCTTTATATTTAAAAGTTAATTAAATTTCTCTCAAAGTAGGAATTATTAACCATTTATATGTCTAACAGAATTTAGAATACAGTAAGAACTTAATTACTACTACTATTTTTTTAGATTCTGAAGTCTGAAAATGATTCTAAAGACAGAAACAAAGGATATCTATGAAAAACAGCCCCAACAAACTTAACAGTAAAGAAAAACTCAAGAAAAGTAATTGAGTTTTGTATAGTTAGATTAGTTGTATTTAAATAGTTGTTTTATAGACAAGAATAAGGAGCAATGTGGTGGTACAATAAGTAGATAAAGTGCCAGTCCTGGAATGAAGAGGACTTATCTTCTTGAGTTCAAATTTGGTCTCAGACTAACTGTAATCCTAGGCAAGACACTTAATTCTATTTGCTCTACTTTCCTAATCTACTAAAAGAAAAGAACCATGGCTCAAGAAATAAAAAACAAAAAAGACAATGCATAAAAATTCTAGAAACTATAGTACAAAGTATATGGGGGTAAGGAAGTTCAACAGAAGTGAAAGAACTTATAAAAGGCCATTGAAGTAAGAATTCATAAGAGCATTAGTCTGCCCACTAGAAGGTTTATAATCCAATTAATTCATTGGTCTGTTGAAGTGTCTTTCCCTATGTGATGTTTCCATGTTCTGCTAAACCATTAAGCCTATTATCAGTTTATATCCCCCACTATCTTCCTCCACATTTCTGCCTGTTTCTTCTCCTTAAAATACAATCTTCAATGTTTTAATGTCTTTTATAGATGTATATGTATATAGATAAATATATATATACATATTGTATGTATATTTGTAACTATTGTTTTTTATTCTTGCTTTTTTAAAAGGTATTGGGAAAGTTGTGGGAGAGAGAAAAGTCAGATTTTCCTTGTTGTTCAATCATCTTTTAGTCATGTCAGTCTTACCTTTTTTTATTTGACTTTGTCTTTGGATTGGTTTTGTTTGTTTTCTTTTCTTTTATTCTTCAAAGATACTAGATGCGTTACATTGCCTTCTCCAGCTCTTTTTAGAGACAAGGAAACTGAGGCAAATTGAGGTGAAATCACTTGTTCAGATTTATAAAGCTAGCAAATGTCTAAGGACAGATTTGAACTCAGAAGAGGAATCTTCCTAACTCTAAGCCTGGCACTATATTTACTGCACCATCTATCTGCCATGCTGAATCCTAAAGAAGTGAAAAATGGAAATTGATATAATTAGCATAATATTTGATCTGCTATTTTTTAAATGCTAATTCTTAAATAGAGGTGATAGGTATAAATGTGATGTATATTCACTACCAACTTTGTATTAGTTGTAATTTTATTTTGTATAAATTATTATATTTTGTCAAAAACAGTCTGTCTAAATAAGCCTGCTTTCCAAGCAGGTTATACTTTTTTCCCCTCCAATGTGAATTCTTCGTACCCATTCTATTTGAAACAAACTTGCAGATGCAGGGCATGACTTGTTCGATTCTCCAAAGGACTGAATTGAAGAAAATATCACGTGTAAAGCAATCTTAGAAACAGATCAATGTTATATGAAGAATGTGTCATTCTTAAAAATTGGGTCAATCATGGTCACAAAATCACAACAGAAAAGTTTTGCTATGAGTTAAATTTCTCAAATATTTCTTTTTTTTAGATAAAAAAGAAGTAACACAAGCATTGCCATTTTTTCAAATGGCAACCTATACACACACACACACACACAAACAAACAATCTAGGCTATATATTTGTATTTAAGTAGCATAAATAGCCTTTTTAAAAGGATTTTACTTATGAAAGGGAGGATTATTTGTCTATTATATATATATGTCTATGTGTGCACATACATGATAGCTTGTGCACGTACATGATAGCTTGATGGGATGACAGGGTTGTAAAATGTTTTTTTTTTTTTTTTAAGAATGAGGAAAATTTGTAAATGTTTAAAAGCTCAAAGGAAGACTTTAGTACATCAAGAAAGATTGAAAATGAGAGAAAAGGAGGAGGAAAAAGAAGAAAAAAAGCAGAAAGAGGAAAAGAAATGATCCAAGGACAAGCTTCTGTAGGAGATGGAAAGATTTGGGATTATGAGATGAATAAATAGAAGGTATAGCACAGACAAAGTGAAAAAACACCACATTGTCTGACAATAAAGCAAAGGTCAGATAATGTGGTGATTTGAAATATGGAATTGCTCAGTGGATAGAGCATCAGCCCTTAAGTCAGGAAGACCTGAGTTCAAATCTGGCCTCAGACACTTAACACTTACTTCCTAGTGTGACCCTAACCAATCACTTAACCCCAATTGCTTCAGCAAGAAAAAAAAAATACGGAACTGGAAAGATAGAAGGTGGATAATCTCAAAATTTTAAGGATAAGAGGAAAGAGTAGCTTGGAAAAGAAGAGAAAGAAAAACAAGACAATAAAAGATTGCACAAGACAAAGTAAGACATAGCATTAATTTCTACAAGTTGGAAGAAAATATAATTACTAATTCTGAACGAATTATGTCAACCATAAAAAGAAACTAATAATAATAATAATAATATAAATTTTAAATAAATAAAAATCTAATAATTTGCTGCATTAAAAATCACTTAAAACCTATATACAGATACAGGATAAAAAATATAGGTCAAAATAATTACCAGAAACCATTTAATTATATACTAGCAAATGCAAGAATTCAAAGGCAACCTATGAATACCTAAAAATATGTAAACATGCAGACTAACAAAGAACAGATCAACAGGAAACAGAAACCTTAAGCAACCCAATCTCAGGGAAAAAAAAAAAAACTGAATAAGCCTTAAATGAACTTGGGGTAAAAATGCCAAGATAAAAAGGGGGGAAAAGATAACTCTAGGTAAGATGTATTAACATGTGAATTCAAATGTTCAAAGCACAAAGAGGATTCTGGGAAGATAGAGTAGTTCCAACAATTCCAAATTCTCCAAAGTTCCCCACAAACAAAATAAAATTGTGATCCAGAGCAAATATAGACTAAAGAAAAACAAATAATAATTTGGGCATAACAGGAGTTCTCCTTGGACAAACAAATAAGACCCCAAGATTCTGGGATTTAACCTGTGTGAAGTATAAACACTCCCAGTCTAACTGCAAAAAAACATCAAGCTAGGAGCCCTAGAGCTAGCTGGATTCTGTTGGAAGCTCAGTTCAAACTACAAGAATTTTCACCTCCCAGATAGTGGACAATGTAGGGAGTCAGGTCTGAGACTGGGAAAACTGAGGGAATCTCTGCTGATTAGGAACTCCAGGTCCAGCTATGCTGCTGAGACTCTTTTTTGGGCAAGAAAGAACCACATCTTGTGAATGCACAAAAATGGGGCAGGGATACTGCTGGCTATGGACACTTGCAGAAGTAGGGAGTTTTTGGTTTGAGGTTCCAGGTCAGAGGGGAAAGTTGGCAATAAAGCTAGATGAATCATCACTCCAACCTAGGATTAGTGGTACTTACACTTATCATTCACAGGCAAAGAAGAAAAAACCCAACAATAGCAACCTAGTAAGGGAATAGGGAAGATTGGGAGTCATCTTCAGAGGAGGATAATGAAGTTGAAAAAAAGGTCTCTTCTACCCCCAAAGAGTAACTTTGAATGACTCCCTGCACAGAAAGAATTTATAGAATTCCAAAGATACTTCAAAAATCAAATGAAAGAGATTAGGAGAAAAAAAAACAAAAAAAAAGGAAAAGAAAAAAGAAAAGAAGAGGAAAGAGGAACTGACAATGAAAAACAAGATTACTGGAGGTGGAGGGGGGGAAAGTTAACCAAATAGAAAAAAAAAGATTGAAAGTCTTAAAGAAAAATTTGTAACAGAAAGCTTTGTAAGGGTTAATGTTTAGTAATTACCCATACATATGTTTTGCAAATAAAAAGTATTAATAAAAAAAACCAAAATAGATTTCCTTTAGGTATGCTTTGTGGTTTGTTCCCTGTCATTGATAAATAAAATAATTTATTATAGAAAAAAAAAAGAAAGTCTTGAAGAAAATAATTCTTTGAAAATTGGAATTGGGCAAGGGCAACCCAGTGAAACTATAGGAGAACAAGAAATAACAAAACAAAATATAAAGAGTGAAAAAATAGAACAGAATGTGAAATATCTTATAAAAAACAGCAGATCTGGAGAACAGATAAAGAAAAGAAAATATAATAATAAATGGACTATCTGAAAGCTCTGACCAAAAAAAGAACCTTGACACAAGAATGTAAGAAATCATCCAAGAAAATTGTCCTTCAGTGATAACATTGTGGACTAAACTAATCATTGAATCTCAATTTGTAATAATGAAAGAAATGTTAGTTTATGCCTATTCAATAATCCTCCTGCTAAGCACATATCCCATGGAAGTAAAAGCTAGAAGCAAAAGTGCAATACATAGAAACTTATTTTGTGGTAGAACACTCTTTGCATTAGAAATGAACAAGATGTAAGTAGATATGTACAAATTTGAGAATGACTGACAAAGAGCATGAATATTTGAATAACTTTCTGTCTCCATTTTATCCTTCACAGAGATGGCACAGGAATATTATTAACTCTAAATATGTTACTTCTTTTGGTCAAAATTCTCTGCTAATTTCCTTTGTTTTAAGTAAAATATGAACTTTTCTTTTTGGTATTTAAAGCCCTTCGCAAAATGGCATTAACTTACCTTTCTAGATACATTATATGTAATAGATGTTCTATACAATATAGCATATTCTATATAATATAATAGATATTCTATATTATATCATAGTTAATCTGCTATTCCCTATACTTGACATTCCACTTTCCATCTCAATGCCTTTGCACAAGCTGTCCATATTCTTGAATGTACTTCCTTCTCAATTTAGCATCATTGAATTTCCACAGATTTTCAAAGATAACTTCAAGATCCACTTCCTATATGAAGTCTTTCTTGAATCTCCCAAATAGAGTAGTACATTCCCTCCAGTTATATAGTAATTATCCATTGCTCCAATAGATCATAAGTTCTCATAGGAACCTATCTTTTCCATCTTTTTATATCTCCAGCATTTATTGTAGTGGCTGGAACATAGTAGGTATTTAACAAATGTCTATTAATTGATTTGTTGACATATTATATATAATATTACATATTACATACTTTATATATGTATGTTATTTCTCTTACTAAGCTATAAGTCTATTAATGTCAGAGAGCTGTATTTCTTTTATCTTTGCATTCCAAAAATTTAGATTAATGTCTGGCATATGGTAGAAACTTACTAAATAAATGTTTCTTAATTGATTACCTTCCTAATCAAAACTTCTCACTGGTTTTCCACATGGTTCTTTCCACATGAAAGAAATTTTAAAACATGATGATTGTAGTAACATATCTATAAGATAAAATTTATTGATTCTTTATATTTTGAAAGCATCTTTAAGCACAGAAGGATTTTGACCATGTGTTATAGGAGCAATCTGCTAGTGACTGCTGGGGATCTAATTCTGACCAACAGAATACATCCCTTCATGTGAGAGGATGATAGCAATACAAGTATACAGAGAGGCAGTTGCATTCTCTGACTTCTCTTCCCTCTTGCCTTCATTTATTTCAGTCCCAATTCACAGGCAACATCTTTGTCAATAAAAGGAATTGTGGGGACTTTCAGAGAACCAACCTGACCCATAGTAGTACAGTCCCCTTTAACCCTTTACAGGCTTTTTGGGTTACACACTTAGGTGTGGTCCTTAACAATCATGTTATGCATGTAAAGTTTTTTCTTTAGAAGATAAATACCTTGTTGCAAACAGGTTAGAATCTCTTAATTCTGACACTTGCTTTGAAACTTAATTGAGTGATTTCATTTTTACCACTGAGCAAACAAATGCATTTGATTCTCTAGAAATCATATATGAGCAAAACATGTATCTGTCACTAATTTTTTTTTTTTTTTTTTGCTTTTTGCTGAGGCAATTTGGGTTAAGTGACTTGCCCAGGGTCACACAGCTGTTACGTGTCTGAGACCACATTTGAACTCAGGTCCTCCTGACTTCAGGACTGGTGCTCTATCCACTGCGCCACCTAGCTGCCCCCACTAATTTTTTTTTTTTAAAAAGCAATCAAAACAACTATACAACTGTATTTTTTTTAATAAATGACATAATCAATACATGAAACTTCTTTAAATACCCATTTATTCCAGAATACAATGGCCAGGCTCATCTTCACCTTGTGTTTCTCAAAAACTTATATAAAAGGGATAAAAGTAAGCAACTGTTAAATGGTCTTTATCTAAATATTATTTTTCCCCAATTCATAAGAGTTAATAGAAATGAAGGTAAAATAGGCAGTCCAAGGCAAATCACACGTCTCTAAAAACTGGTTTGTGGTCCATTTTATTACCTTTAAAAGAAATAGAGCATTTTTTTTTATTTTTTAAGCCTAGTGAATCTACTAAATAAGAATTCATTAAACATCCACATAAATATATGCAAAATATTGTGCCACACACAAAGACCAAAATTAAAAAAAAAAATCCCTGCTCTCGAGGTTCTTCTTTTCTACTAGGGAGAAGAAAACTTACACATATATGCAAATATTAATGGTTTTAAAAAATAAAAGTAGCAGCATAATTTTAAGACATATGGAGATGATTTTGTTGTTCAGAATTTTCAATTATGTCCAGCTATTCATGACCTTATTTGTGTTTTTTGTGATAAAGACTCTGGAATGGTTTGCCATTTCCTTCTCCAGCTCATTTTCAGATGAGGAAAATAAGTAAACAGGGAAATTAACTTTGCCCAGGATCACATAGCTAGTAAGCATCTGAGGCTGCATTTGAACTCACTAGCTATATCTACTGCACCACCTAGTTACCTATAAAGATAATAGAAAAAAGATTTAAAAGGCATTGACTATATATTGTAGGAAATGTGCTTAATTCTGGAAATTTTTTTAAAAGGAAAAAAAGAAAAGCAAACAAGATTATCCCTAGTTTTAACAATGAAAAAGAAATAGAGAGTGAGCAGAAGCTCAGGGTCTTCTCAAGACATGGGGTTTCAGGCAAGGACTCACTAGACATTGAGTTGTCTCAAGATGGAATCATTTCCAGAGGAACAAGAGACTAAGTGTAGGAGGAATTGAGGACTGTGGTATGGTGCAGATTTGAGAGAGTCAGAGAAAGTGCAGCATTGCACTTCTTATGTCATACCAGCTCTAAGCAGAAAGTCCTGGAGTCAGACTCAGTGAGGTCGTCCCCAGAGGTCAGCTAACCAATGTGGGAGTAGAGCAAGCAGAAGAATGAATGAGAGAATGGAATAATGGAGAATGGACTCCAGATTTGGAGTCAGATGACATGGATTTGAATTTCAGATTTGTTCCTTACTGTATCTATAATCTTGAAAAATTAATTATAGTATCACAGATATAGAGCTGAAAAGAATCATAAAGGTCACCTGTCTTATAGGTGAAGGAACAGAGGCTGAAAGTTAAATGACTTAATTAAGTTAAATGACCAAGGTTATACAGATAGAGTATCTATTTTAGGATTTGAACTCAGACTTCCCTAAATACTTTACTGTGCCATTTATCTTTCTATATCTGTTTTCTCATTCATAAAGTTAGAATTTTTTGTTTTCTTTTTGTTAAAACTTTTTTTATTTACAAAACATATGCATAGATAATTTTCAACATTCACCCTTGCAATATCTTATATTCCAAAATTTTTTTCCTCCCTTCCTCCCATCCCTTCCCCAAAACAGCAAGTGATCCAATAAATATAAAGTGAGATTTTAAGCTAAACTAGATGATCTCTAGGATTTCTCCCAGTTCTAAATAAATAATCCTTAAACAAATCCTCTGGTCTGACTTCACATGTCATTTCAAATCTAATCAGTATATTCTGAGAGTTCTTTTTTTTCCTACACAGGACAAAATTATCAAATGTCATTAAGCTATGAAGAGTTAAGTGTTAGTATAAAAAATGAAATTATAACTTTCATGTTACTTTCTATAACTTTTGTCATTTTTATTGTAACATTAAAATTTAATCCTTACATATTGTTTCTTTTAATTTGAAGGCAAAATCCTTGCTAATAAAAATATAAATTCTGCTAGAATTTGGTCATGGTATTTTACAGAAATAAACTAGACACTACTAACCTACCTAGGTGAACCTGAGTTTTGAGTTGCTTTTTTAAAGGATCATTAATTTCTTCATTAACTTTTAGTCTTTTTTTCTGTTTTCTTTGTTACCTACTGCAACTATCTCTGAAAAAACTAATGGTCTGTGATTCAGCCTGTACTAATAGAAAATAGCAATACATTTAAGTATTTGCCAATTTAATGGCAAAATTAGGACTTTGGCATCATTTAGACCTCAAGTCTGAAATAACTGTCATAAATTAAGGATACTTATTCTTCAAAAGCAGGGGCAAGAAAGTTTCATTCCATTAGCTTATTGGTTTATATAAGTTTTTTTTTTCCCCTTAGTTATTCCCCACCCCCATTTTTGAGTACCCATTGTGAACTGAAAGAGTTAAAGCCTACTTCCTTCTTAAAGAGCCCAAATGGTTTACAATAACAACCCAAAGTAGAGAAAATAGTAATTTCTCTATTCTACAATCCATTCAATTTCAAAATTAGGATAATGATGCATTCTCTTTCGAGACTATTGTATTACTTAATTAATGTTTGCTAAATACTTGGAGATCCTTGGCTGAAGGAAGATATACTAGTTACAAGTCCATTATTATTTGATTAAAATTAATGCCAAGATAAAACATAATGTTGAAGGTGATGGCCTGGAAACTGTTTTCTATTATGAGTTGTAATCAATATATTTGCTTGGCAGCTTTAAAAATAAAATGCAAGCCTGGCAAAGCACTTTATTCAACTAGGACAATTTATCTAAGATAATTTTAAGTTTTCTGTTGAATTCTCTGGGTAATTGCATCAGTTCCAAATTTCTATCAGCCAATGAATACTAACAGTAAATGTGTGTAAAAGAATAAATGATAGCATTTGACACTATAAAGGTGCTGGAAATTTAGTCTTATTGTGCACTTTAGTATTTTAAGGGCCCTTTGATATCAACCCTTGCCACAAAAAAAGAGCTAACTATATAAAGGGATGAAAGAAAGTGATAAATGTCCCACAAATATAAAATTATTTAACAACATTTTTTGACGTTACAAATAACTGGAAGCAGAAGGAATGGTCATCAGCTGGATAACAGTTATATAAATTGTGGTCTATGAATGTAATGAAATATGTACTACAAGATTTATAAGAATTTAGAGAACTGAACAACAAAACGAACATTTGCAATCATAAAAGATTTTATAATATTAAGGGAAATTAATCTATCTTCTGTTTTTCATTGATATATTTTCCCAACTACTCCTTTGCCTCCCAATGAGATATAAACTTTCTGGGTCTTCTAAAGTTCTTCCAAGCCTTTCATTTTCACAGTAAAATTGGCAAGAAAAAAAAATTGAAATGATGCTTACTCCTGGTAAGCAGTAGAAACTGCTCATATAAAATCTACATATAAAAGCCTGTCTCTTGTAAATTTTTGCTGTTACACGATTTGAGGAAAGCCTCAAAGGAATTTTTTGTTCTAACAATCCAAAGACACTGTTTAATGGAAAAAAAAAATGTCATTTTTTGTTTATACTCCATTCAATTTCATGACTAAAAGTTTCATGTTATACAATATTATTTGTGAAAGGCAGCATGTTTCTTACCTTCATCCAATTAATCCTCAATATATTTGAAATAATTTTCATAAAGATGGGAAAATAGGTATATGTTTCAGTATTGATATCTTCTCATTTGAATGTCAGTGGTGCATTTTAGCAATAATATCAGATTCTTTTTTACAATTTTTATTATCTAACAAATGTTTTGCAATTTGTTCTCTCTGCCCTCACAATTGTGTTGCCCGCAGCACATACTTCAACTGGTTTAGTCCAGATATTCTTTCTGTTACCTTGTTTTCCTTAACACAATTTCTATCTCCTCATGAAACATAACAAGAACTATGATATCTGAACCAAAATGTGATGGCTCTATTATTGATGATGGTGAAGAAAAATTTGTTATAGAAATCTTGACAGAGCTTTTCCTTTTATTTATTTATTTATTTATTTATTTTTATTTCTTTGTTACTCTATTTGTGAGTTCATCCTTAAATACCCTCACTGGGATTTTTGTTAGTTGGGTGTTTCAGCAAGTTTTCTGTGAAGGATTGTTTTGTATTATTTTTTCCCTTTCCACTGCTGTCTCTTTCCTTCTAAAAATGTTTTATTTTTGTATGGTTTTGTTTTGTTTTGTTTTTTTACAAATATAATCCCTCTCCCTCACTGGTTCCATATACCTTCTACCACCATATCCTTTATGCTTCACTAGTACAAAAGAAAAATATTTAACAAAATCAACCTAACAGTTCACTATCCAAAATGCCCTACCCACTTCCTCAACAAAAGAAATATTTCATCTTTTTTTCTAAGAACCAGATAAGGTCTAGATAAGATATTATAAATTTAAAGTATTCATTTTTATATTAGTCCTCTTTTCATTTCCATTGATTAGCCATTCAGATGTGTGACCATATATATATGTATGTATGTATTATATATATATATATTTATATTGTTTTCTGAATCTATTTCAATATATCTTCCTCTGTCTCATTTATTCCCTCATATTCATCATTTCTTAAGGCAGAAAAATATGTAATTAAAATTATATGCTGCAATTGTTCAGTCATTTCACAATCAATGAGTACCCACTCTATTTCCAATTCTTTGTTAACAAAAAAAGAGTTGTTATGAATATTTTTGTACTTATTGATCGCCTTTTCCTCTGGGAGAATATGTCCAGTAGTGTGATCAATACATTAAACATTATAAATAGTTTAGTTACTTTTTAAAATATAATTTTAATTTAAATTACAGAATGGTTGAACCAATTCAAAGTTCTACCAACAGGCTATCTGTGTGTCTACATTAGCTTAGCTCTTTTAATATTGTCCATTTTTATCTATGAAAAGATTGGATCATCTTTGTCAAATTTTACGGTGTTTGGTGAAACCAGAGTTATTTGAATATGCAGTTTTTTATGATTTATTTGGGCCCTTCTTTTGTTCTACTATATCTTGTGGGAACTATTTGCTCACCATTGACTACATTTTTATTGGGGGACAACTGCTGGTCATATATATTTGTGTTAATTCCTGACATATCTGAGTTATTTAGTGCAAAGTTTTCTTTTGCCCCCCAAAAAATAATAAAATAAAATTTATATTTTTATCAAATATGATGTTTTAAAAATAATTTTATACAATTGAAATTATTTATTTGGTTTTGGTTGTCAACCTAATTCTATTTGGCTGAGCATTTTTCCCCAACTGTTGTGCCACAGTTCCCATGTCTCAGTTTCCCTCAGGTGCTCTGTTTCAGTTTCCCTTGATTGTTCTGCCCAACAATAGCAACCTCCTTCCTTCTGACCAACAGAAATAATTGGACTCACATTCTAATGAAGTCATAAAACCTCCAGATGGTCCACCTCAATGTATCCCTTATCCTTTTGGCTTCAGACTTCCTGTCTCCCAGTTCCTTCTCAAGCTTCCTTTACTCCCTACCTGTCAGAATTGAATTGATAGCCTTTCCTGGAACTCAATTCTCCTCCCTCCCCAGTGCTCAAACCCCTCCTTCTGTTTTCTTTCTGCCTCATTAGCTCCTTTGTTCCCAAAAATCCTATAAGAATGCTATGACCAAACTTACTATTTGCTGGACCTGCTTGAGATCCAGTCGGCTGGCATGTCTCTCAGTCTGAACTCACGATGGACTGTGTGCTTTGAGACAAGAGTCCCAGCAGTCCCGATCCTTAGCTATGGATTCTGAACTCTCAATTAACATCAATAAAGTATTAAGTAATCTTCAATGTGTTATACTGCCTCAGTTTCTTCCTGAGCATTACATTTGGAGGCTCCCCAGCGAGATATGAAATCTGGGACCAGTATTGTACATTGGAAACTATCAGGTCTCCTGGAGCCTTGGGGCAGCTGGATTTGGGCTCTTTGTTTAGGGAAGGTTGGCCCTCTGGCTTGTTCCAGAGTCCCACAAGGAGATCAGCTTCAACTGCAGCAAGAGCTCAAGGTAGACACCTCCTTTCAGCCATAAGAGAATTTTGAAATCCCTGCGTGGTAAGTTCTGTCTGTCTGTCTGTCTGTCTGGGTATTGACACACTGGTTTGGTCCCCGGAATAGATATCAGAGCATAGAATTAGGGTTAACAAACTATTAACTAGTTCTGTCCTTCATCAAGTCTGGGAGAGGTCAAGAGGACACTGTGGCACTATCCAGTTCTGAGTGCCCTTTGGGTATAATTCTGTGTGCCTTTAGGACACTATCTGGGTCTGTGTGTCTTAGGACATAATCCTGGATACTTTTGCAGCATCATCGGGTCCTGGGCACCTGTTGGCATCATTTTGGGTGTCTTAGGACACGAACCTGAAGTCTGGGCACTCTCAGTGAAGGCGGAGAGCACTATCTGGGCCTGGGCAACACAAACGTGAGTTCTGGGCACTCTCTGTGAAGGCAGAGAGCTCCACTAGAAGTCTAGGAAGCCTCTTTGAAAGGCTCAATTTGAATATCAAGAGGGAGAGATTGTTAACTTAAAACCTTCCTCAGGGCATTCCTGAGAAGAACTGGAGTTTGCTTTCTCTGTGTCTGTGTATTTGTCTGTCTGTTTGATTGGTCTAAACTCCCCTTTCCTCTCAAAGCATTCCTGAGAAAAGCAGTTTACCTTTCACTTTTCAGTGTCTGTGTAATTAGCATTTGCCGCTTGTCTGTCTGTTGATAAGGAACTGCTAAATTTTAAGAACAATGAGAATGTGGCAATTGGTCATTTCAATGTTAAGAGAAAAATGCTTGTGGGTTTTAAATTTTCTTATTGGAGTTAAGTGTTTGCATTAATTTGAAAATAGCAGGCTAGATTGTTTATTTTGGGTACAAGATCTTAGAAATTTGAATACTGAACCCTCAATACTGTAAGAAAAATTTATTTTTAAAAGCTGTATTTAATTTGATTCTGTTTGATAATAGCTGGGTTTTTTTTTTTTAAGTCCCGATAATTTATGTTATCTTCTGAAACATGTTGGGTAATTGGTAAGCATTATGAGTTATGCTTTAAATTTTGTCAACTTTAATTTTGAACTTGTGTGTGAGTTTTGTGGAATTATTTAGCTATTCACTATTGTGAATCTTGAAAGTTTTGAAGGAAAGGAAAGGAAAAAGGAGGAAAGACATGGGTTTATATGAATGGGATAAGGAATTGAGAGACAAAAGAAAGGGAGAGAGACAATGTCAGAAAGATATTTGGGAGGAGAGAGAAAGAGGGAAAAGGCATGTAGCAAGAAAAAGAAAAGGAGGTAGAGAGGGGAAAAAAAAAGAGGATGCAAGTCAGACAGATATTTGGGAAAGGAGAGAGAAAGAAGGATTTGGCATCCTAAAAGTTATTTAAGGAAAATAAAAGTTGAGTGGGGGAGGGAGAAATAGGAAGGTTCTTTCTCAAAGGGTGAATTAACTCCCCCCACCATTTTCAGCTGCTTCTTTGGAAATGGAGATAAACTTAGCTATTTGTATTGTCTCCTTGTTTAAGGAATATAATAACAAATGTGATCTGTAATTTGGTAAGGTTAATTCCAAAAGTTTAACTGATCTTTTTTTTAAGAATCTTTCTGATTCTTTTATGTGGAATTGGGATCTTCTGTATGAATTTTAGTTGATTGTATTGAATCACCTTAAAATTGTATTCATTATCTGAAGGGATTCTGAGAATAATAGTTTTTGCCTTTTGTCCCTTTGAAAATGTTTCTGTTCTGGACAATATGCAATTTGGAATTTTTATGTATTGGGTATTTTAAAAAAGTAAAATAATCTGTAATGTTCACTTTATGAAACATGGACTTTGATATGAAAGTTAAGTCCCAGAAAGTTCATGGGACAAATCTCTTACTGTTGTCACTATAAAGTCATGGTAAATGCCTGTTTAGGATTCATCTGAAACTTTGGTTAATGGAATTTGTTATTGAAGATAAAATTTCTTAGCTTGTAGCTAATATTATTTAGGATTTTAAAGTTCCATTTTCTGAAAGTTACTGGGACAATTACCTGGAGTAAAACTGAGTTCAAGCTATTCTATTCTATGTCCTGTCTGTGCTGAAGAATCAGTTTTGACTGATTATATTGTGTTATGGTCATGTCCCTGATTTTCCTCCTGTAACTAATTTCTATGATCAGAGCAATAGTCAATGGGAATCATTGATGCAATTCAATTACATCATAGCTTGTTGTTTCCAACCTGGTGGTTATATGTAATCATTATGCTTAGGCACATGAGTATTCAGCCTGGTCATCTATCTATTACTAGATATTTGTGTCTGTAGATATTCAGATCCTTAAAGGTTTCTGCATTATGAGAGGGCAATTAGCACAATTGTCTGTGAGATCTAACTGCTTCTTGTTTATGGGAACTGCAGCCTGACAGCCATTTGTCTGTCCTGTGAGACAAACCTGTCTCCTTGCATGGAAGCTGATGGTACATCTATGCTGTCTTCTCCACATTTTGTGAATCAGTCTTTCTATCTCAGACTGTTCTAACTTTTATTTGTTAGATTTTTTTTTTTTCCTAGATTTTGGTCAAGTTATAATCATACTGACCTGCTTCTAGGACCTGGATCAGCTCACTACCTGCTTTCACCATGCCCAACCCCCTCCCTGGATGAGAAGTTCATTTTGCCCCTCTCTCTGCATGAAGCAGCTTCTTAAAGAGACATCACCCCACTTCTAAATGGCTTGTTCATGATATGGGGGAACTGAGGGTGGTTGATAACTGACTGTTAAACTCTTGTGTATTTCTGTACTATCCTGATTGGGTCCCCTATTACTGTACAAACCTGATTGAATCCCCTATTACTGTGTGTTACTGTGCACTCCTGGTTGGGTTTCCTATGGCTGTATTTTGGATTTAAGGATGGAAAACGTTGGGTTAAGATTTTGGGTGACCATTTGTATCTGCATTGTCTAATTGATCACAATGTTCCCTTCAGGATATGTAATTGTTTAAGGTTTTTTAAGTTCCAGAGTGGAAAACCCCTACTATGTGAGATGAACTTGACAACTAGAGCCCTATTTACTTCTCCTTGGATGATTCCTTCTATGGGAAAAAAAGGGGGGGGGGGGGGAAGGATAAGAAATAATAACCAGGAAAGCTAGTAGATTTTTCCCAAAAATACTTGAAATGGGAACCACTAGTGCCCCTTAGTTTCCTATTCATTTGGCCTTAGGTACTTAAGGTTCCTATTCATTTGGCCTTAGTGCACCATTCTCTGCCCTATCCCACAAATATCTAGTAATAGATAGATGACCAGGAAGAATACTCATGTGCCTAAGAATAATGATTACATATAACCAGGTTGGAAACAGCAACGTATGATGTAATTGAATTGCATCAATGATTCCCATTGACTATTGCTCTGATCATAGAAATTAATTGCAAGAGGAAAAACAGGGACATGGCCAAAACACCAGTTTAAATGGAAGCCCCTACAGCACTCCATTTTTCATTTTTTCTGCCTGCTTGGTTTATTATTTAAACCCCAACTGGCCTGTGATTGCTGGTTCTGCTTTAACTTTGAACCCCCTTACTCTGTTGGAATGGCCCTGGCAGACTCCGTTTCTGTGACCATTTTCTGATTCCTGGCAGTCTCTGATCCACCTCTCCAGTCCTGTAACCCCAGTCACTTAGCATTTCAGCATCCTATGTTGCAGTTTGCTTATTATGCCTCTGGGTTCATGGGTGCCTGCCTCAGTGGTCTAACACAGTGCACACTCTGACACTGACTCTGACACTCTGATCTGTAGCAGTGTTCCCCAGCCTGTCTGCTGTTCTGGGCGGGGTGTAGACTGAGAGACTGAATCTCTGTTAAGCAATCTGATAGCCCAGCTACTCCCTCAGGCAAAAAGGGAGGAGCACTGGTAGAATTATAAATGGATTCTTTTGATTTGTTTAGGCCTTTTGTTGTTGTTATTGTTGTTTTGCTTTGCCCTAAGGACCCTGACTTCAGGGAGGTGATGCCATGACATTCAAGTGACAAAGGGCTATGCTAGGTCTCCTGCCTCATTTTCTCCCCAGAGCTATGTGGGTCCAGATCCTGACAACTGGAGATGGCCTTAGATAAAAGGGGACACCATGGTCTTTTTAAGCTAAGGTCTTCAACAGATCTCAGTTTGACTGAGACTGCACCCATTCAGTGAAAAAGGTTAGATAGCAATTGAGGCAAAGAAGCTCCTCTTTCACCTAGTCCAAAAAACAAAAAAAAAAAAACTCCAATTAAATAAATGAATCTGGGAGGGGAAGACCATCAGGGTTTCTAACCAAAGCAGAAATGATTGCTATTTACATTTAATCTGAATCAATTGGGGCCCAAACAATGATTAAATACGGCTTGGCTTAGAACTCATTGGTGGCTAATTAGAATCAGGACCAGGCTATAAACCAAAAGCAATCTGTTCTTAAGTAGGCCTTTTATTCTAGAGAACTTTTGATTTCAGTCCCACCCCAAGTGGAAGTCTCTAGAAAGCCCATCTTTGCTGTATTCAATCAGAAAGTCCTAGTACCAACCCTCTCCCTGATCTCAGGTTTTATTTCCCCTATAAAATATTCTCTTTAACTTCTCTATGAATTTAGTCCATGATCAATGCCTTAATTCCACCTCAGGATACCTCCTTTCTATTGACATTTTTCCTGGTTACTTCTAGGGAACTTGTCTTTCCCTTTGTTAATTGCTAAAAAACCTTTCCTCACTAAAAACCCTATAAAAATTTAGCCTGCTCTTAGCAGTGTAACAAAATCTTTACCCCTTGATTTAGAGGTTTATGTCTACAAATTCTTTCAAGAATACTCCTGACACCATTCCTTGATCCCAATATACTGTAGGATCTAACAGCATACCTCATCTTTTGAGTAATCCATTCATTTTCGTAACTTGACAGAGGGAGTGTCGACTGCACCCCATAACCTCAACAGCAGTATTATATTTGTATAACTCAATCATAAATAATGAATATCTTTTTATTTGTGAAAATCTTCCTTTATTTCTATAAAGAATATAGCTTTATTTGTGTCTTGAGTGTTTAATTGATTAACTTCTAGATGCTAAGTTTCTGGGTTTTTTATGTGACAATGCTATTCATAATCTCCTACCATTCCTCTCCACAGGATTTTGTAAATTTAACTGTCAAATCTCTTGTTTTTGCTGGCTTGAAATTTTCTCAGTCCTTTTGATCTTTTTATTGTGGCAACTAATTTTCATAAGGTAATTGTTTTGGAAATGGTGGTAGTCTGTGACAATATGTTGTGCCACAGTTCCATGTCTCAGTTTCCCTCAATTGTTCTGTTTGTTTCCCTTAATTGTTCTGCCCAAAAATAACCCCCCTTCCTTCTGACCATCAGAAGTAATTGGACTCACATTCCACAGGAGTCATAAAACCTCCAGATGTCCATCTCAACATACCCCTTTTGGCTTCAGACTTACTGTCTTCCAGGCTTGTCCCAAGCTTCCTTTACTCCCTACCTGTCATAATTGAATTGATAGCCCTTTCTGAAACTCAATTCTCTTCCCCTCCCCTCCTCCCCCCAGTGCTCAACCCCTTCTTCTGCTCCTTCTGCCTTGTGAGTTCTTTGTTCCCAGAGCCTATAAAAATCCTATGACCAAACTTACTATTTGCTGGACCTGCTTGAGATCCAGTCGGCTGACATATCTGTCAGTCTAAACTCACAATGGACTGTGTGCTTTGAGACAAGAGTCCCAGCAGTCCAGATCCATAGCTATGGATTCTGAACTCTCAATTAACATCAATAATTAACTAATCTCCAATGTGTGATACTGCCTCAGTTTCTCCCTGAGCATTACAAATACATGATCTCATCCATTTGCCTTTTTTTCCCCCAGAATTATTATTAGACTACTTAAATGTCAGGAAACATTCCCTCAATTTTATGTGATATCTGTTTTTTCTTCTAATTTGGTATTGATTTTGATCTTTGTTCTTACAAGTAAGTTGTAAGACTATAATAAAGATTGCTGTCTCAGAAATGGTTCCTATATCAGGAGCTTGTTTTTCCATTCTGTTAAAATAGAATCTTTTTTTTTTTTCATGGTGTTATATGATGCTTGCCATTTACAGAACCTCTTTAATTTCTTTGTAAGGAAAATAATCCAAATATGTTATTATGTTTATGTCTTTGTTAGAGAAATACTGCTTCTGGATAGTATACAAGTCTTGTTCCTCTTTCAATTTTTGTCTTTTAACCATGTTTTCAAGCATAGTTTTCACTACAATTCTTTATATCTACTTTTTCATTGAAGCAATCAAATAAATCATAGATTTATTTCATTCAGAATTCCTTAGCAAATATTTTGTAGTATTTCTTTATCTCCTTATCCCTGAAATATACTTTTGTGTATTCAACATAATTATTTTCATGAAGTCTTTTTTATTTTATTTTTTTTTGCAAGTGCTCATCATGAACACTGCAAAATATGATAATCAAATATTACATTAAATGATATTTATTGTTGACTCAGAATATATAATAAAATATTTATACCTATATATATGTGTATGTGTGTATGTGTGTCTGTAAATACACATGTTTATCTATATATACATTTGTTTAATACATTTATATAGATCTCTATTTGGACAATGAATTCCATGGAACCAACTACAAAATTTTATGTTATTAAAACTATAAATAAGTATCTGTGTTCAAACATTGTGTGCATGTGTACTGATTAATATGCCCTTCCAGGTAATTATGAACCCTTATACAACTAATTGTGGCTGTCCTCTCCTGGACCCACTTCCTTGTTTGGACTTCAAGTTGATGAATAACTCCTTGATTTCTTTAGAAAAGAGGAGCAAGAAGAGGAGTACTGAAGGGAATAAGCTAACAAAAAAGTAAAAATGAAAAGATATAAAAAAATGATTGGGTTACACAGGAGATGATAGGAAAAACAAAACTTGTGGTTTGCAAATAAGAAATCAAATATTATTGTGTGGGACAAAGACCACCAAATCAAAGAGTTTTCTAAAGGTAAGAGCAGAAAGTAATTTTATTATAATCTTGTGAGAAAGGGTGTCTCACCTAATAAGCAGTCAGGCAAGGAGACATGAGGCACAGTTAACAGACAAGGATTATATACAGGTCTGGGGTAACATTCCCTATAGGCTGGGTCTTTGCCCTGATTAAGCAGGAAAAATGACCTCACATTCTAAGTTATAAATAAGGAAAAACTTCTAACCCAACCACATCTTTAGGATTACTAAATTACCTTATATGGGAGTTTTAATGCCAAGGTGGCCCTGACATAATCTCACAAAGAAAAAGGCTATATAGTCCCATTCTTTGTAAACCATATGCTCTCTGGAGACAGAAACTTGGCCCTAGGTCACAGCCAGCCTTCACTCAATTTTAGAACACTGTCTCCATCTTGTGAGATAGCTTTCACAGTTCACTTCATTCACTATTAATTTGGCCAAGAAAGATTACTTTTTTCTCCTCTTCCCTTGTTAAGAACCAACTACAGTACTTGATTAAGAAAATTTCATATAAATATAGTTCTTTCTTTATTAGCATTCTTCTCCATACATGTATGTGTATCTTTTCTTTCCATGGGGCTTACAAGCTTCCCACAGGGCAGGGACCATGCTTATGACACCTAACAAAATCTCATTGTCTGAATTCAGCCCAACCAAAATCTTGTTAAGTTTTGGATTATGACAATATTTCCTGATTGCATCCATCCCAAGTTCTACTTCATTCTCTCTACATGTGTATCTAACCTAACTAATGATACTTAGAGTTATAAAGTACTCCTGGATTATTTGTAATTTAAGTTGAACATTAAATGCATGTCCCAAAAGTCTTAGTGCATTAATTATGTTCTATTTCTTACTGGCAAACCACTTAGCTTTAGTTTTTCTATCCTTTTCTGTTTGAACCACTCATTGCTAGCTATTACATATATATATATATATATATATATATATATATATATATATATAT
>JAJPUD010004251.1:107719-126078 GCA_023553655.1 Myrmecobius fasciatus | reverse complement strand
TTTCTCTCTGCCTCTCTCTCTCTCTTTCTTTCTCTCTGCCTCTCTCTCTCTTTCTCTTTCTCTCCCCCTCTCTTTTTCTTTTACTCTCTTTTTCCTCTTTGTCTCTTTCTATCTCTCTTTGTCTCTCTCTTCTGTGTCTGTCTTTGGATCTCTTTCTGTCTTTGCGTGTGTCTATGCATGCATGTGTGTATGTGTGTATTGTATTTCCCTCACACTTTTGATATACTGGACTCTGGGCCCATCTCTTAATGAGTAGAGTGAATGCCTCTATAACTTAACAAGTCTAGCTCAGACAGTTTCAGTATCTATGGGGAGAGCTACATATACCCCTCAAAGAATAAAGCACCATTTCTCCATGATCAGGCTTTTTGCTGTAGAGACTAGGTATTATAAATGACCTTAATTGTTCCTACACATAGAAAGATTATATTCAACTGAAGCAAATAAAAATTATGGCCAAAATGGTTCTGTGATTACCCAATTACTAAGGCTGCAAATTTAAACTAATTTTTAGTTTTTGATGAACTACATATATAAATATCCCATCACATAAATTCCATCACATTTCAAAGAGAACATTAAAAAGAAATAAGATGTTAGAACATTTTACTTTCCTCAAAAAATAAATAAAGCAACTAGAAGTACATTGAGTACATGTCTGTTATGGACTCTATCAGCATTATGTATTGTGTGTTTTTGCTTTGTTTTGCTCTTTTATGTATATATGTATATATACATATATATACACACACACACACATATATATATATATATTTACAATAGTATTTGTTAGAAGCTTTAATTTATAGAACTTCCATCTTCCTCTCATTGGTATACTTTAAGAAGAAGGGGATTGGTGTGCTGAGCAGAGATTTATGGTTACTCCTTCTAATGAAAAAAGGAAACTTACCTATAATTTCTAGTTGGAGAGAGTTTTATGAAACTCTGATATGTGTGTCTAAAGCAGGACTTGAATTGAAGTCATCCTGATTGATTGGTTTTCTAAATTCTCTTCCATGCATTCTTTCTTTCACTTTTCTAGAAGTTGCGCTTGAAAAGTTTAAAACAGATCTTTTAGGAAAAAATGGGAAATCTCAAGAACAATAGTTTTGAAAACATAGTCATAAAATAAGTCTAAGATCAATCCAATGAATATCAGTTGCTTTTGCTTAGTGAAATGAATATTTAATCATGGTGATTTTCCTAGAAGAGTTGACAAATTATAAGATCATGAAATCAACACAATAGCATTTATCCAGGTTATTCAGCTTCCTTTGCTGCTGTAAGTAACATCATTAGCACAGTCATCTCTCTGATTTTCTTTTGACTGTTTCCTTCCTAATAGCTCACATCCATTAATGACTATATTTGCTTTTATAAAAAGAATAATTGCAGGGCAATTAATTTATATGGTAAATCTCTTGCAGAAAATCAAGGTAATGGAGTTATTTGCATATGGCATAGCTTGTGCTTTGTAATCAGCCATTTAATTCTTAAATGTTTCAAGGCTGTATCTCAAATATATGTTATATATATATATATGCAAAAGAACATTCACTTAAGTGGTGGGCATTCTGGACTATATATCCTATCTTACAGAAAACATATATTTAGGAGACTAAAATAGTATTGCCTCTACTCAGGTCCTAAAATAACATGTCATTAAGGGACTTAGGTTTTAAAGTCTAGTTTAGAAGAGTACAAACTATGGAAACCCTTTTCACATAGAAAAAACACTTCAAATTGACCATACAATGGAAAGTCTTAGCCATCCCTGATCAAGCCTACTTAACAGTGTAAGGAAGTTTATCATCAAAAAAGTTAGCTATGTGGTGATGTATGTACTTTTTGTATAGTAACTCCTGAAAACAGGAATTATGTGTTTTCACTTTTTGTCAGTGACATTTAGCAAAATGACTTATATACTTTATCAAGTTTCATTAAGTTATTCACATCAATTTGTTCAATTCTAATTTTTAGAGAATTGTTTTCTTCAGTTAGCTTTTTTATCTCCTTTTTCATTTGGCCAACTGAACTTTTAAATTTTGTTCATTGCTTTTTGTTTCCATTTCACAAATTCTGTTTTTCAATGAAGTAGTTTCTTTTTCATATTTATTTTGGAAGGAGTTATATGCTTTTTGCATTTCATAAAATTTGTTTTATAAGGAATTTTCTTCAGATAATTTTTGTTTTTCCTTTCCCATTCTCTCTTGCCAAGTTCTCATTTCCTTTGCCCATTTTTCTTCTAACTCTCCTTTAAGATCCTTTTTGAATTCTTCTAAGAGAGCCTTGTGAAATGGGGATAAACTCATATCACCCTTTGGGGCTTCATCTTGAGATGATTAGTCTTTAGGATCCTCCAGATTTGAGGTCTGTTCTCTTTCTCCATAGAAGTTATCTATGGTCAGAATTCTTTTTGCTTTGTTGCTCATTTTTTTAAAGGTTGAGGTATGCTGATAAGGCAAAAAGGCAACAGTCACTTTAGATTGCCCTGGGGCCATTGATTATAACTGACTTCCAGTTTTGGATATGTATGGCCAGGTCCCAGGGTTTAGACAGTCACTATTTGCCTTTTGTATTTGATTTGGATGTCTCACAGCTAAGCTGCTGATACACTGGCTTATAAACAGGACAAAGTAGCCTGAGAGCCTCCCAATAGATTCCTTGGTGCAGGATGATTCAAAGCCCTGGCTCCCTGCCTCAGGCTCCTTGCCTTGTGTCTCCACTTGGCAGCCTCTCCCCCTGCTCATTTGAAACAGAACAGACATTTTCTAAAGTTCTTCCAAAATAATCTTTTTGAAATTCATTACACCCCAAACATTTGGGGGTTGTGTCACCACTTCAGAGTTTTGATCTGGTGTTGATCTGAGGGAGACTAGCAGGAGCTCAGATAAAAACTTATATACTCTCCACCATGTTGGATCCCCCCTCCCCCAGAAAGAAATTATTTAATTAAATTTAATTGAATTGCAATCTGCTTCAGTGGGGAGAATATTCACACTGACAAAAATAGGGAATTTTTAGTTTAACTATGGAATTTAATGGAAAATTTTTAAATATTAAAGGATGTACAGAAAAAGCATATTTTTAGACTGGTCAAAAATCTTTTCAGAGACACTCTAAAATTTATTTACAGAGATTCCTGGATAAGATTATTTAAACTAGGAAACACAGTTATCAAAAAAAAAAAAAAAGGAGGCTGACTAGCCTCATTCATGACATAAATTTTGATTAACTGAATAAAAAAAAATCCAATATGCTAGAAATGTTCATTTTCAGTGACATGTAGAGAAAAATTCATATAAAAATGAACTAATTATTGTATATGGCAATGGTAACAGTCTTCTGTTTGGATTTTCTGTCCCCTGAAGAGTTATTGCATTTTAATAGACTTTGACATTCTCTGAAAGTCCTTGACATCATTGTCTGTGACCAGAAGGAACATCAATGACTTCATTCTGTAAAGTTGATAAAAGGAAGAGATATTCAGGAATTTAGATGACAGCGCCGGAAAGAATTCCTTCACCTTGACAGACTCAGATCACATTGTGATGTTATTAGGACCTATTCTAGCCCTGGAAAATTTCCTGATAATCAATCTCCAAGATGCAAGACAGCCTAAAATATGAAATACTGAATGAAAGACTCCAGCCAAATGTTAACTTACTCACTGTTACCATTGCAAGCTTTATATTTAGGATAATGACATAAAAATGCCAAGAGTTAAATCAGGAGTTCTGGTCATGAACAAATTTTGGTAAGTTTCTATGACATTTTTTTTTAGAATTCATAATTACCTGTACAGGGAGAATTTGGTATCCAATATTTAGAACTAGAAAATATTTGAGTAATCTTCTAGAAAAACCCCTTCATTTTTCAGATGAGTTTGTTATTTCAATTTTAGCCTTCTTTCCAGGTTGGTCCCACTACCTTCTATAAATCCAATTTGAATTGCAAAAAGAATAGGCTCAAATTTGTCCATGGCATGAGTATCATGCTGCCCAAAATAAATACTCTAATGCACGGAACTGAAAAATAGAGAAGCTATCATGCTTTATTTGCCTATTAAGTACTGCCTGGAGTAGCCAAAAACATGAATATTCTTAACATTTGTCACAAATGAGAATTTTCCTAAGCAGATTGGGGAAAACAGGGAAAATATCTTTGGATCTATGAATTTAATAGACTCAAGTTTTATGCACTTCAAGTACTGTGACATCACTTCCATCCATAACTGGCTGTAAAGAGTATCCTTCACTATTTCTCATATGGATACTTAAGTCTTGTGCATAATCTTTTCTCTCCTCAGTTTATAAGAATTCTGATTTATGAGTTAATTATTCACTTAGTAATATATAAAAATGCTGATGATTTATGTCGATTAATTTTGAATCCTGCAACTTTGCTAAAGTTGTGAATTGTTTCTAGTAGTTTTTTAGTTGAGTCTCTAGGGTTCTCTAAGTATACCATCATGTCATCTGCAAAGAGTGATAATTTAGTTTCTTCATTGCCTACTCTAATTCCTTTTATCTCTTTTTCTTCTCTTATTGCCAAAGCTAACATTTCTAAGACAATGTTAAATAGTAATGGTGACAGTGGGAAGCCTAAATCCTAGCATATGGCTAATGACTTGTAAGCAAAAAATATCATAAGAGATATCTATGAAAAAATTATTAGTAGAAAAGAAGGTTGATTTGTCAGAAAAAGTTTAGGGCTAACAGATGACTGAGTGGCAAAGTTTCCATAAGAAACATCAAAGTGAATTACCCTTGAAATATAGAGAATTTACATTAGGACACATATAATTAATCAATCAGTAAACATTTACTAAGTATCTATGTGCCAAGCACTGTAGTAAAAATTAGGGATACAATAAGAAGTAAACACAGTCACTGCCTTTGAGAAATTTAAAATAACATGGAAAGGTTATATATAATTTATATATACATATAAATGCAGAGGGAGGGGGGCAGAAAAAGAGAGAGAGGGGAAGAGATGGAAAGAGGGAGATGGGAAAAGAAAGAGAAAGACACAGGGGGAAGAGGGAGGGAGAGAACAAACTATGTACAGGATAAATAATAAATTATTAATGAGGAAAAGATTCTAGAATTAAGAGGGGTTTGGGAAAACTTCCATTAAAAGATGGAGTTTTACTTGGAACTTAGGATAAGAGTTACAAAATCCAAAAAGAAGAAATAAATATACAATAATATATTCACTAAAGCCACACACAAACATACATATAAAATAAAATCCTCTTTAAGGAAAATGTTTTGCCTGCCAATATTTAAGGAACTACAGGGAAATGAATCACAAGATTATCCACAAACTCAACAGATTTTTTTTAGTTTATGGTATTAAATATAACAGCTCCAGAAATGTTAATTGTAGCAGTTAGATAAATTATTTTTTCATTCAAATTTTCTAACAACCATTTATATCTCATATCACCCTTCTAACAAAATTATTCAGATGCTGAGAAAAGAATAATTTTAGTTTTGCTCATTTCTTAAGTTACAATTTTATATGTTTGTCTAGTCTTTTTATCTGTATTTGGAAATAGGGAAGAGAACTGGATCTGTGATTTGACTTATATGAGAATCTACCAAATGAAGAGACTGCTGACCTGTACCAATCTATATTTGCACCTTCTCTGCAAGTTATCGTCTTAGAGAGTTGCCTACAACATTGAAAGTTTACATGGTTTCCTTAGGGTTGCCTAGCATTTGTCATGGACAGAACTTGAATTTGGCTGTATTTGGCAACAGACTGGTCCTTAAAGTTTTACATTTAGGAGGTATGAGATTTTATGCTGAAGGTAATACTTCTTTTAGATGCACCTGTCTAAAGCAAAATGATCATAAATGATCTTTGAATACATCAACTGTGAATTTAAAAACTGGGATTAAAAAACCCCTTTGGCTTCAGGATAAACACTCACAGATAATCTTTAATCTTTATCTCTATTTCTCTTATCCTCCATTGCATCAAAGGACCTGGTCTAATTAGTTTGTATAAATGACTCTATCCTTTATCATCATGCAGGTATTGATATAGATCTTTGTGAAAGGGAGGAAAGAGTATCCACACTCCTAGTTCTCAGTCTGCCATTAAACTTCCTTCTTTTTTTAGATCTTTTCATGAATTATTAGGGTTAGAACATTTTGCCTCCAACACCATTAACTTACTTCTTCAAGAATCTACTGTAAGATGTGGTTCTGGAGGGCAAAGTGAGGCAGATGCCCTTGCATACCTCTCCATCACTTAAATCCATTTCACTTCCATGTCATGGCATCACCTCCCTAATGTCATGGTCCTACTTAAGAACAAAGGACACATAATAACCTCTGTGAGTAAAGCTGAATCTCTTAGATACAGATGCTCTTAAAGTCATTTTCCCCCTTTTTTGTACCTTTGAACTCTCTCTAGATATCTTGGGGTTTACTGGCTAGATTTCTTTCTTAAGGATCAGATCTTAAACCAAAACCAATCTGATTCTGATTGGCCAACAATAGGTCCTAGCTGAAGCCCATTTGGTCATTGTTTGGGTCCTTATTGTTTCAGATTAAATGTAAATGGCAGTCATTTCTGGTTTGGCTAGAAACCCTGAAGGTCTTCCCCACCAGATTTTTTCATTCATTTATTTAGATTTTTATTTTTTGGACTAAATGAAACAGGAGATTCTTTGCCTCAATTGCTATGTAGCCTTATTCATTGAATGGGTACAACTTTAGTGCAACTGAAATCTGTTGAATCCTTAGTTTAAAAAGGTCATGGTAACTCATTTTATCCAGGGCCATCTCCAGTAATCTTGATCTATGTTTTGCCACTGGATCCAGATGGCTCTTGAGGGGAAAGCGAGGCAGGTAACATTACATAGTCATCCCTCACTTAAATCCAATTTACTTGCATGTTACAGTATCATCTTTCTGATGTCATGGACCTCTTCAAGCAAGAAGGACAAACAACAGTTCTGGCAAATAGTCTTTCAAACTTTGCTTGAACATCTCCAATAAGGAAGAATTCACCACTCCTATGGGAATTTCCATTGTATCTTAAACAGTTCCAATTATTTTTAAAGATTCCTCCCCAACCTTACATTGTCTTCTTCTTTTCCATTAGCTATCATTTTCTAGTTTCTGAGGCCATTTAGCATATCTAATGATTTTTTTCACTCTATGTCATCCTTTCAAATATTTCAAGACACCTATTATGTTCCCTTTAAGCAATTATTTTTCTCTAAGCTATATTTCTTTAGTTCTTTTAATTAATCTTTATTTGAAATAACTTAAAAGCCCTTCACTATATTGGTTACCCTGCTCTAAATGTTCTCATACTTATGTTTATCCTTTAATAATATGTCCCACAGAGCTGAATAAAATATTCTAGCCATATGACTAGTGAAGGATACAAATGGATTATCGTTATCAGTAAACTATCTGTCCTTCAATGTAGCCTAAATTCAGAGTGGTTTTAGGAGCTACCATATCTATTGGCAGATTGAACCAGTAATCGGCTAAAAATCCCATGTTCTTGTATATTACTATTTATACTTGATTTCACTACCTTGAAATTCAGAAGCTGTTTTTTTTTCTTGTTAATAGAATTTTATTTTTCCTAATGACATATAAAGATAGTATTGAAAATTCACTTATGTAAGATTTTAAGCTCCAAATTCTTCTCCCTCGTTCACTTTTCTACCCTCTCCCCAAGAAGGCAAGCAATCTGACATAGATTATTCATATACAATCATGGAAATATATGTTCACATTAGTCATGTTGTTAAAGAAAAAAAAAGGAAAAAAACAAAAAATGAAAATAATAATTTTCAATCTGCATTTAGACTTTGTAGTTCTTTCTCTAAATATGTATAGCATTTTCTGTTATGAGTGTTTTTGGAATTGTCTTGGATATTTGTTTTGCTTAAAAGAGCTACATTAACCATAGTTTATCATCACACAGTGTTATTGTTGCACAAAATTGTCCTGGTTCAGCTCATGTCATTTAGCATCAATTTCTTATAGCACAATTGGATTCCATTACATTCATATGCCATACTTTGTTCAACTATTCCCCAACTGATGGACATTCCCTCAATTTCTAATTCTTGCTACCACTAAAAAAGCTGCTAAAATCGTTTTAAAATTAACTCTTATTTTTATAATATATGTATATTAACTTTTTAAGTACACATTTCTTTATGAATCATACAGGGAGAAGGGTTGGATCAGTTCACAATCCCAGCAGCAATAAATTAATTTCCCAAATTTCCCCTTTTTTTGTCAATATTTATCATTTCCTTTTCTGTCCTATTATCCAGGTGTAAGGTAATACCTCAACATTGTTTTTATTTCCATTTCTCTATTTAAAAGTTGCTTAGAGCATTTCAGATGTATTAGTTAGCTTTCATTTATTCATCTGAAAACTACCAGGTTGAATTGTCATTTTTATTATATTATCCCAGCCTATCCATGAATAATTTCATATTTTACCAATTGTTTTGATTGGACTTTGTGTAGAAAGTGCTTTGCAATTCTGTTCATATATTTCCTGAATTTGTCTTAGCACGTATATTGACAAATATTTTATATTGTCTACAATTATTTTAAATAGAATTTCTCTTTCTATCTTTTGCTGATGGGCTTTGTTGTGATTTATCAAATTGCTGATGATTTATGTGTATTTATGTTTATATTCTGTGACTTTGCTAAAGTTGTTAATTCTTTGAAGTTTTTATATTTGATTCTCTAATAATACTATCATATCATCTGCAAAAGTAATAGTTTTGCCCCATAGCCTATTCTAATTCTTTCGATTTCTTTTTCTTCTTTTATTGCCAAAGCTAACATTTCTAGTGTAATATTTAATAATGATAGTGTCAGTTTACATCTTTGTTTCATCCTTGATCTTATTGGGAAGGCTTTTAGCTTATTTCTATAGAAAATTCTTGCTGATGGTTTCAATTAGATTTGCTTATGCTCTTCAGGAAAGTTCCATTTATTTCTATGTTCTCTCATGTTTTTATAGGAATAGGTGCTATAATTTTTAAAAGCTTTTGCTTGAACTATTGAGATAATCATGATTTCTGTTGCTTTGTTAAGGATATAATCAATTATGATAATAGTTCTCCTAATATTGAACTAGCCCTACATTCCTGTTATGAATCCCATCTGGTCATAGTGTATTATCCTGCTAATATTTTATTTAAAATTTTTGTATCAATATCCATTAAGGAAATTAGTCTCTGTTTTGACTCTTTCTAATTTAGCTATCAGCACCATATTTGTGTCACAAAAGTAATGTGGTAAAACTTCTTCCTCACCTAATTTTACAAATAGTTTACATAGTACTGAAATTAAATATTCATTAAATATTTGGCAGAATTTACATCTAAAGCCATGTGACCTGGAAATTTTTTTCCTTATGGAATTTACTGGTGATTTGTTCACTTTCTTTTTCTAAAATAGAATTGTTTAAGCACTTTATTCCCTCTTTTGTTAATCTATGGAACTTATGTTTTTTGCTAATATTCATTTCATTTAGATTATCAGATTTATTGTCATACAGTAGGGCAAAATAGCTTCTAATTATTGATTTATTTTTTTCTTCATTGGTGATGAATAGACACTTTTCATTTTGAATAATAGCAATTTAGTATTCTTTCTTTTAACCAAAGGTTTAGCTATTTTATGGTTGTTGGGTTTTTTTTGCCATAAAACTAGCTCTTGGTTTTACTTATTAGTTCAAGAATTTTATTAATAATGTCTCCTTTGAATTTTAGAATTTCTGATTTGATATTTAATTGGGGATTTTTAATTAGTGGTTTTTCTACATTCTTTAATTGTATGCCTATTTAATTGATATGTTCTTTCTCTATTTTATACGTATTTAGAGGTATAAAATTTCCCCTAATTATTGATTTGGTTATATTCCATAAATTTTCATATCTTGCCCCATTATTGTTATTATCTTTTACATTTTTTTCAATTATATATTTTTAAAATTTTTATTTATTAATACTTTTTATTTGCAAAACATATGTATGGGTAATTCCTAAACATTAACCCTTACAAAGCTTTCTGTTACAAATTTTTCCCCCCTACTCCTCACCCCTCCCCTAGATGGCAGGATATCCACTACATAATAATATGTTAGAATACTTAAGAAATCGAATATATGTATAGTTATTGTCACATCAATTTTGTGTAGGAGAAATCGTATCTACAAGAAATAATAATCCGATAAAGGAAATACAATGCAAGCAAACCTCAATAGAGAACATGGAAATGTTATGTTGTGGTCCACATTTCACATCCCTCTCTCTGGGTGTATATGGCTTTTTCACTGAACAATTGGAATTGGTTTCAAGCATTTCATTGTTGAAGAGAGTCATGTCCCTTAGAACTGATCTTCATATAGTATTGTTGTTGCCGTGTAAAATGATCTCCTGGTTCTGCTCACTTCACTGATCATCAGTTCATGCAAGTCTCTCCAGGCCTCTCTGAAATCGTCCTGCTGGTCGTTTCTCACAGAGCAATAATATTCCATAACATTCATATACCATAATTTATTCAGCCACTCTCCAATTGATGGGCATCCATTCAGTTTCCAGTTTCTAGCCACTACAAAAAGAGCTGCCACAAACATTCTTGCACATGTGGGGCCCTTTCCTTCTTTTATGATTTCTTTGGGATATAAGCCCAATAGAAACACTGCTGGGTCAAAGGGTATGCATAGTTTGATAACTTTTTGAGCATAGCTCCAAATTGCTCTCCAGAATGGTTGGATCCATTCACAGTTCCACCAACAATGTATCAGTGTCCCAGCCCTTCCACATCCCCTCCAACATTCATCATTATCTTTTCCTGTCATTTTAGCCAATCTGACAGGTGTGTAGTGGTACCTCGGAGTTGTCTTAATTTGCATTTCTCTTTTCAATTATATTTTATTTTCCAAATACATGTGAAGATAGTTTTCAACATTTGTTTTAGTAAGACTTTATATTCCAAATTTTTGTCATTCCCTCCCATACCTCACCTCTCCCCAAGATAGCAAGTAATCTACTATATGTTAAATATGTGCAATCCTTTTTAACATATTCCCATATTTGTCAGGTATAAGAAAAATCAGACCAAAAGGAGAAAAAATGTGAAAGAAAAACAAACAAAAAAATGAAAATATTATGCTTTGATCCATATTCATTTTCCATAATTCTCTCTCTGGATTTGGATGGCATTTTCTCTTTCAAATCTATTGGGATTATCTTGAATCACTGCATTGTTGAGAAAAGTCAAGTCTATCACTGTAAATCATCACATAATCTTTTTGTAGCGTATAATGTTTTCTTGATTCTATTTGCTTCACTCACCATCAGTTAATGTAGTTCTTCCCAGGCTTTTCTGAAATCTGCCTGTTCATTGTTTCTTACAGAATAATAATATTCCATTACTTTCATATATCATAATTTACTTAGCCATTCCTCAACTGATGTGCAACCACTGTTTCCTGTTCCTTGCCAGTATTAAAAAAAAACTGCTACAAACATTTTTGCACTTCTGGATCCTTTTTCCTTTTTCTTTAAATCTCTTTGGGAAACAGACCCAATAGAGACACTGTTAGATTCAAAGGTATGCACAATTTTATAGCCTTTTGGGAATGATCCAATATTGTTCTCCAGAATGGTTAGCTCAATTCACAACTCCACCAACAATGCATCACTGTTTCAGTTTTCCCACATCTCCTCCAACATATATTGTTATATTTTCCTGTCATTTTAGCCAATCGGAGACTTGTTTTAATTTGCATTTCTGTAATCAATGATGACTTAGAGTATTTTTTCATATGACTGGAAATGGCTTCATTTTCTTCACCTAGAAGTTGTCCATTCATATCCTTTGTTCATTTCTCAACTGGGAAATGGCTTGTATTCTTATAAATTTGAGTCCGTGTTCTATACATTTTAGACATGATGCCTTTATCAGAAACACTGGCTGTAAAAATTGTTTCTCAACTTTCTCCTTCCTTTCTAATGTTGACTGCATAGTTTGTGGAAATTATTTTAATTTAATATAATCAAAATTATCCATTTTGCATTTCATAATGTTCTCTAGTTCTTCTTTGGTCAAAAATTCCTCCCTTCACAAATTTGATAGGTAGACTATCCCTTACTCTCCTAATTTCCTTATAAATCACCCTTTATGTATAAATCATGAACCCATTTCTAGCTTATCTTAGTATAGAGTGTTAAATGTTGATTAATGCTTAGTTTCTACCTTACTATTTTCCAGTTTTCTGAGAAGAGTTTGTCAAATAGTCAATTCTTATCCCAAAAGTTGGAATCTTTGGGTTTGTTTTCTTCACTGGCTTTTTTTTCTCCCATTTGGTAAATTCTGTTTTTTATGTTATTTTCTTCATTCAAATATTGTGCTTCCTTTTCTAACCTGCTGACTCTTTTGTATACAATTCTCTTGCATTATTCTAATTTTTCTCACAATTTTTCTTATATATCTCTTACTTAATTTTTAAAATCCTTTTTTTAGCTGTTCCAAGAAGAATTTGAGGACTTGAGACCAATTAATATTTTCCATTAAAGTTCCAAATATAGGCATTTTAGTACTGTAATTCTCTTCTGAATTCCTTGTCAATATAGTAGCTTTCTATGGTCAGGGTTCTTTTTGTTTTGTTTTGTTTTGTTTTTGATCATTTTAAAAGGTTATATTTTGCTTTGGGGGTACAGGTGGCATTATCCCTACCTTCTTGCTTTGGGAACCATAAGTCTGGTTACTAACTTTCTGCATTGGGGCCTTTGTGGTTGATAGCTTGCCAACTACCCTGGAGTGGCCTGGTATAGTTGCACCTTTTGTGCTTTGGGTCTTTGGGTTGACAGTTTTTCTGCTGCACAAGAAAAGGACTAGAGGCCTAAAAGCTGGCTTTCTATGCCACTGGCCTACTAACTCCGGACCACAGGTCTTGGTGACTAATCTGTGCTGTAGATACTAGGCTCTCACTGGCTTGCCTGGACAAAGTCTTCATTGAGTTGTGATCCTCTTTTACCCAAGAAAGTCAGACCTTTCCTAAAGTTCTTCTAAGTTTTCTTGGGCTGAAAAACTATTTCATTCTGTTTTGGTTTGGTTTGGATTGGATTTTTGTGGTTGTTGTTATTTTGTTTTTCATTGTTGCTCTAGAATTCTTTTAGAGGCTTGATTTAATGATGTTTCTTAATGAAATTGTGGAGGGCTCAGGCAACTTCCTGTCTTCTCTCTGCCATCTTGGAAAGAAATAGATTTTTTTTTTTGGCTGAGGCAATTGGGGTTAAGTGACTGCCCATAGTCACACAGCTAAGAAATGTTAAGTGTCTGAAGTCAGATTTGAACTCAGTTCCTCCTGACTTCAGGGCTGGTGCTCTATCCACTGTGCCATCTAGCTGCCTCAAGAAGTTGATTTTTTAAAAGCTAGAATAAAACTTTACATTGATCCCAATTATCTATCATCTTTCCTAAAGAAATAAAGATTTAGCCTTATAGGCAAGAATATCTGAGATTCAGTTCATGTTTTTTCCACATCATGACTCTGTGACCCTAGGAAAGTTTTTAGCCTTTCAGTACTCTATGAAACTCTGATTTCTAATATTGCAGAAATTGTTCAAACCTACATTAACAGAGGAAGTTTCTTCATTTAGTAGTCCCCTATACCTGTGAAATCGCAGGTGCAGTTTCTCTCTCAAGTTCTCATTCTCTATTCCTAAACATCATCATATTAGATTTGACCCAATGTTCATCTCCTTCCAAAAACAGAAGATAAATTTTCCTTGAGAATTATGGCCTTGTCCCTCTTCTCTTCCTTCTTTTCATATTCACCTTCAGCTTCCTAAGTTAAATCTTTTCCCTACTCAAATAATTCCTAAACATTTATGTTCATCTCATTTCTTTTCTGATTTCGAGATTATTATTTCCAACTACTTATAGAAAAATTCTAATTGGAAGACACAACACCATTTAAAACTCAACATATTGAAAATACTATATTTTTCTTCCTCCTGAAATCTGATCTTCCTTCTGATATCAGTCTTTTAAAGAATAATGCTACCATTCACCTATTCTCCCAAATTTTCGATCTTGATATGTTTGTCTCTTTGTTCTCCATTACCTTCTACATAAAATTACCAATTCTTCCTTTTTTTATTAATACTTTTTATTTGCAAAACATATGTATGGCTAATTCTTCAACATTAACCCTTACAAAGCTTTCTGTTACAAATCCCCCCCCCAATCCCCACCCCTCCCCTAGATGGCAGGAAGTCCATTACATGTTAATAATGATAAAATACTTGACAAATCGAATATATGTATACATATTTCCACACATCATTTTTGTGCAGGAGAAATATCTACAAGAAAGAATAATCAGATAAAGGAAATACAATGCAAGCAAACACCAATAGAAAGCATGAAAATGATATGTTGTGATCCACATTTCACATCCCTCTCTCTCTGGTTGTATATGGCTTTCTTCATTGAACAATTGGAACTGCTTTGAAGCATTTCATTTTTGAAAATAGCCATGTTCATCAGAATTGATCATCATATAGTATTGTTGTTCCTGTGAATAATGATCTCCTGGTTCTGTTCACTTCACTCAGCATCAGTTCATGTAAGTCTCTCCAGGCCTCTCTGAAATCGTCCTGTTGGTCGTTTCTCACAGAACAATAATATTCCATAACATTCATATACCATAATTTATTCAGCCACTCTCCAATTGATGGGCAACCCTTCAGTTTCCAGTTTCTAGCCACTACAAAAAGGGCTGTCACAAACATTTTTGCACATGTGGAGCCCTTTCCTTCCTTTATGATTTCTTTGGGATATAAGCCCAATAGAAACACTGCTGGGTCAAAGGGTATGCACATTTTGATAACTTTTTGAGCATAGCTCCAAATTGCACTCCAGAATGGCTGGTTCCATTCACAGTTCCACCAACAATGCAGTAGTGTCCCAGTCTTCTCACATCTCCTCCAACATTCATCGTTATCTTTTCCTGTCATTTTAGCCAATCTGACAGGTATGTAGTGGTACCTCAGAGTTGTCTTAATTTGCATTTCTCTGATCAATAGTGATTTGGAGCACCTTTACATATGACTATAAATAGTTTTAATTTCATCATCTGAAAATCGTCTGTTCATATCCTTTGACCATTTATCAATTGGAGAATGGCTTGAATTCTTATAAATATGAGACAATTCTCTATATATCTTAGAGATGAGACCTTTATCAGGACCCTTACATGTAAAGATGATTTCCCAATTTGATGCTTCCCTCCTAATCTTGTCTGCATTAGTTTTATTTGTACAGAAACTTTTTAACTTAATATAATCAAAATTATCTGGTGTTCAATTAAGAGTTCCAGATCTTCTTTGGACATAAATTTATTCCATCTCCACAGGTCTGAGAAGTAAACTATACTACGTTCCTCTAATTTGCTTATAATATCACTCTTTATATCTAGATGATGAACATTTAGTTCTTATCTTGGTATGTGTATTAGGTGTGGATCCAGCCCTTGTTTCCAATTTTCCCAGCAGTTTTTGCCAAATAGTGAGTACTTATCCCAAAAGCTGGGGTCTTTGGGTTTATCAAACACTAAATTGCTAAAGTTATTACCTAGATTGTCCTGATATCCTATCCTATGTCACTGATCAACTGCTCTATTTCTCAGCCAGTACCAAATGGTTTTGATGACTGCTACTTTATAATATAGTTTTAGATCTGGTACAGAAAGGCCACCTTCATCTGCCTTTTTTTTTCATTAATTCCTTTGAAATTCTTGACCTTTTGTTCTACCATATGAACTTTGCTACTATTTTTTCTAGATCTGTAAGATAATTTCTTGGGAGTTTGATTCGTATGGCACTAAATAAGTAAATTAGTTTGGGTAGTATTGTCATTTTTATTATATTAGCTCGGCCTACCCATGAACACTTAATGTTTTTCCAATTGATTAGCTCTGGTTTTATTTGTGTGGAAAGTGTTTTGTAGTTTAGTTTGTATAGTTTCTGACTTTTTTTGGCAGATAGTTTCCCAAATATTTTATGCTATCATCCGTTATTTTGAATGGAATTTCTTTTTGTATCTCTTGCAGATGAACTTTGTTGGAAATATATAAAAATGCTGATGATTTATGTGGATTTATTTTAAATACTGCAACTTTGCTAAAGTTGTGAATTGTTTCTAGTAGTTTTTTAGTTGAGTCTCTAGGGTTCTCGAAGTACACCATCATGTCATCTGCAAAGAGTGATAATTTGGTTTCTTCATTAACTACTCTAATTCCTTTTATCTCTTTTTCTTCTCTTATTGCCAAAGCTAACATTTCTAAGACAATATTAAAAAGTAATGGTGACAGGGGGAAGCCTTGTTTCACTCCTGATCTTACTGGGAATGGTTGTAGTTTGTCTTCATTACATACGATGTTTGCTGATGGTTTTAAGTAGATGCTACTAATCATTTTAAGGAAAAGCCCATTTATTCCTATACTCTCTAGTGTTTTTAATGGGAAAGGGTGTTGGATTTTATCAAATGCTTTTTCTGCATCTATTGAGATAATCATATGTTTTTTGTTAGTTTGGTTATTAATATAATTGATTATGCTGATAGTTTTCCTGATATTGAACCAGCCCTGCATTCCTGGTATAAATCCTACTTGGTCATGGTGTATTATCCTGGGGATAACTTTCTGTAATCTCGTTGTTAAAATCTTATTTAAAATTTTTGCATCAATATTCATTAGGTAAATGGGTCTATAGTTTTCTTTCTCTGTTTTCACCCTACCTTGTTTAGCTATCAGCACCATATCTGTATCATAGAAGGAATTTGGTAGTATACCTCCTGTCCCTATTTTTTCAAATAGTTTGTATAGTTTTGGAATTAATTGTTCTTTGAATGTTTGGTAGAATTCACATGTAAAACCATCTGGCTCTGGAGATTTTTTTCTAAGGGAGTTGATTAATAGCTTGTTCTATTTCTTTTTCTAAAATGGGGCTATATAAATAATTTATTTCCTCTTCTGTTAACCTGGGCAATCTATATTTTTGTAGATATTCCTCCATTTCATTTAGATTATCAAACTTACTGGCATAAAGTTGGGCAAAGTAACTCCTAATTATTATTCTAATTTCCTCTTGATTGGAGGAAAGTTCTCCCTTATAATTCTTGAGACTAACAATTTGATTTTCCTCTTTCCTTTTTCTGATCAAATTAACTAAAGGCTTATCTATTTTGATTTTTTTTCCTTAAAACCAACTCTTAGTTTTATTTATTAATTCAATAGTTTTCTTATTTTCAATTTTTTTAATCTCACCCTTTATTTTCAGAATTTCCAATTTAGTATTTAATTGAGGGCTTTTAATTTGGTCTTTTTCTAGTTTTTTTAATCGTAAGCCCAATTCATTGATCTTGTCTTTCTCTATTTTATGCAAGTAAGCATCTAGAGATATAAAATTGCCCCTTATAACCGCTTTGCCCGTATCCCACAAATTTTTGTATGTTGTCTCCTTATTGTCATTTTCCTGGATGAAATTATCAATTGTGTCTATAATTTGCTCTTTCACCCATTCATTCTTCAGGATTAGATTATTTAATTTCCAATTAACTTGTGGTCTGTTTTCTCCTGGCCTTATATTACATGTGAGTTTTATTGCATCATGATCTGAAAAGGATGCATTTACTATTTCTGCTTTTCTGCATTTGATTTTGAGGTTTTTATGCCCTAACACATGATCAATTTTCATATAAGTTCCATGAACCCCTGAGAAAAAAGTATATTCCCTTCTATCACCATTCAATTTCCTCCAGATATCTATCATACCTAACTTTTCTAACATTTTGTTTACCTCCCTAACTTCTTTCTTATTTATTTTGTGGTTTGATTTATCTAATTCTGAGAGAGCAAGGTTGAGATCCCCCACTAGTATAGTTGTACTGTCTCTTTCTCCTTGCATCTCTGTTAGTTTCTCTTCTAGGAATTTGGATGCTATACCACTTGGTGCATATATGTTTCGTATTGATACTGCTTCATTGTCTATGGTACCCTTTAGTAAAATATAGTTTTCTTCCTTATCTCTTTTAATTAGATCTATTTTTGCTTTTACTTGATCTGAGATAAGGATTGCTACCCCTGCTCTTTTTGTTCACCTGAAGCATAAAATATTCTGCTCCAGCCCTTTACCTTCACTCTGTATGTATCTCTATGTTTTAGATGTGTTTCTTGTAAACAACATATTGTAAAATTGTGGCTTTTAATCCAGTCTGCTACCCGCTTCCGTTTTATGGGAGAGTTCATCCTATTCACATTCACAGTTAAAATGACTA
>JAJPUD010004251.1:60431-102719 GCA_023553655.1 Myrmecobius fasciatus | reverse complement strand
TAGGTAAGCCTTCTGAAAAGGGGACCAGCTCATGTCTGTTTTTGTGGCTTTATCTGGGATTGTTTTCAGAACCTCAGAATCTGGGGTCTCCCCTTCTTTCTCTCAGTAAAAGCTGTCTATGGTGAGAGCTCTCTTCTGCTTCTTGCTCATGTTTTTGATTTTGAGGTCTGATTCAGAGCAGGGAATTCTGCCGCCGTTTCAATTTGCCCTGGGGCAGTTTGCTGAGTTGACTTCCGGTCTGGAGCTGATCTGGCTAGATCTGCACTAGGACCACACTTTCAGCTGCTCTCAATCCACCCTTTATCAAAGGTAGACCTGCCAAAGCACCTGCCCAAAAGCAGAGCAAAGTGGCCCAAGCCTCTCCCAGGGATTTCCTGGCAGCCTAAAATCCTCTGCTCTGTCCCAGCCCCGGACTTGTACCCTGGCTACGTGCTGGCGTCTGAGCGCTGGGAGCTGCTGGATCCCCTTCCCGTCTGAAACTGACTTTCTCCGGAGTTCTTTCAAAATAGATTTTTGATAGAAGTGTGTTGTACTCCAAGTGTTTGATGGAGCCCTCACTCCAGAACCAGTTCAGAGGCTCAATTTGTCTGGGTCTGAGGGAAGGTCTCAGGAGCTCACAGAGAATGATGTCTGCAGTTTGCCATCTTGGCTCCGCCCCCTACCAATTCTTCCATAACAACATTCACAAACATCCTTTTCCTCTATTCTGTTGACCGTAATAAAAGCAAATCCTGTTCCCTGGAAAAAATGATAAATACCTTTGTTATCAAAAACATAAAACAATTCAATAATTTATTTGTGTTCTTGCCCAATGCCAACTTTCATTTATATTCTATCTTCAGACTTAATTCTCATAAAAATGCTTCTAAAATAAATTAAGTGAAACTTTGAAGTCTAGTAGGAAGAAAATTAGATTAAGAATCAGAAAACCTCCTCCCACTCCCTCTCCTACTCTAAATTAGCTTCTATAATCCTGGATAAGTCACAACTTTTCTAAAAATATTTTGTCAAGCATAAAATGAGAGGCTTGGTCTTTATGGTTCCTTCTATCCTTTAAAGCTCTGTGAAATCTACAAAGCCTGAATTCCTAGATATCTGAAAAATGAAGTCAAATCAGGGCTGTTATTATCAAGTAAAAGAATGAACTTGTACTGTGATAGAGAAAGCATAAACATTTCTACTATTTTATTTCAAACACATATTTCCAAAAAGTCATAGAAAGCTCAAGAGTTCAGTAATTTCTGAAAAGTATGTGGAATGACAAACTATGAAAAAGCAACTTTCTAGATCTACAAATAGATCACAATGATGGCTATATCAAATGAGATAGAAAAATTCCAGAGAAATGTACCTTTTTATAAGTAGTTCCAGATCCATTTATTGGGGTTATGGAGAAATGATATATCCATGCATACATTCTTCCACCTAACTATAAAAATATGACAAAAAAAGGAGAACACAAAAGTGGTTATCAATCAGCCAATGGCTCCTGAGAATATAGTGATGAGATAGTAGATAAATCTTTTTAAATACCACTAAGTTACCCAAATACTGTCATATTATCATTACCATTATACATATATAGATGAGTGGTGAAAATAGCAACAAAACATTATGGCTGTAATAGAGGATAAATAGAGGGTCTTTAATTCCAAATATGAAGGATAAAGAGAAAAGTTCAAAAAAGGCTATGTAAGTTGGAAAAAGAAACAAGAGTTTAAAGAAATGAGTTTATAGAGTCCAAAGTTTAATAAAGCTTAAGAAAGAGAGGATTCTAAAGAAAGGAAAGTTTAAAAGGAAATGATCAGTTTAGGAAAGCCTAATACTGCATCATGAAATTATTTTACCTATTCTCTCAAAATAACCAAAAAAGGAAACAAATTCAAGTTATCTAAATACAGAGCAACATGACAGCACATTTCTAAAATTAGAGAAATAAATCATTTATTCCAATATTCCCTAAGTCTCTTTGGTATCCATTAACTGAATTTTAAGTACTTATAATAGATATTTGGACAAAATGGCAAAAATACAAAAATGAAATAATACTTCTCCATGGAGTGCCTATTTTCTATAGAATGTTAACTGTAACTGTATATATATATATATATATATATATATATATGTATATATATGTATATATCTGTGTGTGTGTATGTATATATATAAATCTGTGGTTAAAACCAGTACAAAGTAAAATGAAGAAAGTAAGAACAGCATTCTTGGAAAAAATTCAATTGACTGTTTTGCTTTTAATATTTTGGGCTTGCCTATGGCAAGAACTTGCTAAAACAGATGTGATTCATTTTCTAATATTTGTACCCAAGTATTCTAAAGAATGTTCATCTTTTTTGCATTTCTTGCTTTGGACAGATTTTTAGCTTCAGTAGTTCAGTGCATTGAGGGAAAGGGGGTAGGAAGAAATCCTAACCAAAGAAAGCATTGGCTTTTCATTAGAGGAAAAGTGAAAAACTAATGTTATATGACAATGACAATAAAGAACAGATATTTTGAATATTTTTAAACTCAGGCTTTAAAGAAAAGGTTACTTACAGTTAGATGACCAGAAAATGTGGCCTCTATAATAGAACTGGAGAAAACCAACAAGAAGCGAGAAGTAGCTAATCAATGGTTACTCTGAGAATATTCTCTGAAAAAATGTATATTTTAGCAATCTTTTCAAGATTGACTCACATATTCAGATTGCTACTTTAATGAAATAAATCTTAGATGGAGAATTAAGACCTAATTACTAATAAATGGCTTGTCTACCTTAACAGAGAGGAAAACATGTTATTATATCCCTATATATTCTCAATAAGTATGCCTTTATATCTGAAGAGATACTATAATTGAGGTATGTATTTCAGGTAGAAAGTTCAAAACCTCAAGAATATAGAATTTAAAATGAATTCATTAGTGAGAAATACAGAATATGCTACAAGATAGTAAAAGACCTATGAACAAAATAGGGAATTGATACTAGAGAGAAAATACAAATTTTTAAATTAATTTTTTCAATTAATAAAAATAATTTTTCTTTCACTTCTCAGAATTAAAAAAATAAAGAAAAACTAAGCTTCAATTTTATAAATATGCATAGTCAAGCAAAATAAGTTCCCACTTACCTCTGTCACATATAAAACATTTTGCAAAGTTTAATATGCCATATAAATGCAAGCTGTTATTCAATATTATTATTTTGGCAATAGTACAACTTTTTGTACAAGATTTGTGATTAGTTGAAGATAATATTTAAAGCTTAGTTATTAATGGTTCAAATTTATTGAGTAAGTAGAGATATTTCTAATAGAATAACTCCTGGAATTTTTACTTGAATTTGGGATGCTGATTTTTTCCAATGACTTTTATGAAATCAGAATTTATTTACAAAATTTTTGACTAACACAAAATGGAGAACAAAATCCAATAAATTGGAAGTCAAGATCTTAAACATTCTGTATAATGAATTGAATTTCACAGGATGAACTTGAATAGAGATAAATGTAAACTACATTTGATTAAAAAATAATCAAATTTACATATATAAAATGGGAAGAAATATGACTAAACTATTTTCTATGAAAAATTCAAGATATTTTCACAAATAAAATGTTCACAAAATTAGAAGTGACAACTCCCCTTTTCTCTCTATTCATTTGGGGATTTATATTATGGATATCACATTTTAAGGAGAAATCTGGCAATTGTAAAGCATCTAGAAGAGAGTATCCAAAATGGTGAGGAGACAGAAGATTGTGCATAAGAAGGTTGTCAAACGAACTTGGTATGATAACATAACAGAAAATCCTTGAGGTGAGGGGGATATGCCATCTATAGGTAATTTGCATGGTTGCTATTTAAAAGCCATTAATTATATGATTGACTTTATTTGGATAAATATTCAACTTTTCCCAATCTTATGACAATTATAAAAGATAATATGTATAGGGTACTTTAAAAGACTTAAAGCACTAAATAAAAAGTTAATATTGTTATCATCATAATTCATAATAATGTATCTTCATATATAAAATGTGCATGCTAAATCTCACCTGTCAAACACAGTTTTGTTATGAGGGTTGACTGAAATAATTTATATTAAAGTATTCTGTAGCAAAAATGCACAATAAAAATGTACATAATTATAGACCTATGCTGAATTATATAATTTAATTTAATCCCATCAGTGATTTATTAAATCCCTATCAATTACAAAAAAATAGGGTCAATGAATGGGTGGAGAGGGAGAAAAATTTGTTGCTGAATTCCATTTTGATAAATGTAACAGGAGCAAATTATGAGCAAAATAGATCTGTTAAGAAATTGAAATAGAGGTTTCATTTTAGACTGGTAATCATGCTAATAATTTCTTGAAAGCACCTGCTTAATGGGACTTTATTATGAGTAGCTTAAACAAAAGAGGAGGCACCTTGTTAAGTAAATGTAGCTTAATAGTCCTCAGCTTCCCTTTTTCTATAAATAAATGTATTTGCTTATGACCATTTACAAATTGTAACTAATAAGCCCCTAGAAGAAAAAATCATAACACTGTTAAAAAAACAAACATAACATTAAAGAAACTGAAGATATCCAGATAAGAAAAATAGAAGGTCCTTTTAGCATGCAAAGAAAAATAGAAGGTCCTTTTAGCATGCACATAAACTCTTGGCTTTTAAATGCATATTGTTTAAGAATTAGTATTATTTCCTTAATAATCTATAACAAGTACTCTGACCCCTCTTTGACTTCTCTTTTGCCAAGGCCTATTAGAGATTTTGAAGTGAATTATTGGACTGTAAGACTATAAAACTTATAAATGAGTGATTACTATCTATTAGGTCAATACAGGAGCCATCTATGTACTATCTGTTAAAAATAAAAATTACAGATATGTAGCAAAGTTTACAAGAATAAAATAATTCATTGACTTCTTTCAAAATCCAAACCATGTGCTTTCTAGCAAAATCAAAAAATTGAACAATAAACTTATTTCTTTTAAAATGTCATTCTGAAAGCACAGAATTGCCCAGAGTTGACAGGTGGTATTTACATTTAGTGGAGAGATATATTTCTGATTACATCCACCTGAGAAGAATGTATTGTCTTAATTTGAGGAAAGGCAAGTGGGACTGCTTTTATTTTCTTTATTTATCTTGCACCTAGCACTGTGTCTTGCACATACTTAATGTTTAATAAATGCTTGTGGTATTGTATTAGATGATTTCTCATTTAAATGAATAGTCAATCTCTCCTAATATGGAGTGAGTTTTTAAATAACTTTCCTCCTGACTTTATTTAAAATATGATTTGTTTTTCCAAAAATTCATTTTATAGAAGTTTTAAAGAATTGATTGTAAGTTATCTATTCACCTCATAACCCCTTTGTCAAATTTATTTAGTCATGTTTCCTCATGTAAAATATTCTTCAACAGAGTGTAGTGAATTTCCTTTTCCTGAATACAGTTATAGCTAGATCATTATTTCCCTCCCTAATTTAGCCATAATTAGCTCAGAAGTATCATTACCCCTACTTTTCAGGGGAATAAAGTGAATCTCTGAGAGTATAAGTGAGTTGCCCACTGTCATTAGACAGATAACAAGTATCAGAGGAGGGATTTAAAATCAGGTTTTTATGGCTCCAGCCAGAACTCCTTCTGTTATATTATAATTATCCCTCAATAAGGAAATTGAGGTGTCATGAAGTAAAATGACCTAAAGCCAGGATTGAATATGACTACACCAAGTATGACTCAGAAGTATTTCATGTGTACTAAACTTCCTGTAGCCTCTGATACACAATGTAAATTAGGGAACCAGGCTACTCATTTAAGACTTAAATCCACTTTGCCCTTAACCAAATAGGCAATAGACATTAAAGTTTTCTTAGGTTAATTACCTACTTTCTTTACAAAGACAACTAGGAGTATGCTGGATTTAGTACACTGGTTCCTAAGAGCCAACTATTAAAATTTTAGTGTTAAATTTTCATTTACACCTAGAAATTGGCAAATCTCAAAATCAAGGTTTGATTTATTGGGGATTTTTAAAAATTAATTTTTATTATTTATACTTAAGAAAGTGATAGAGAAAAATTTTAAAACATGAACTAAAAGCATGTATATATGTATAATTATATAAATACCAATAGATACACATACATATACATATATACACATATACATACTTTTTTTTTCTTTTTCCAAAGAGCTTATTATTAAAAATTTCCTAGTGTAACTTTGAAGACAACTTTACTAATTTTCCCCTTAACTATCAAGGTCCATGTTAGCCAATTAAGAAGAATCTTCTTTTCTCTATTGACCCAGAATGCAGTATTGGAAATACATGCAAATGTCAATAACAACCTGTGGCAAATCCAAAAGTAAAACCCAAGGTAACCAGGAGAACCACAAACGAGGTGGTGTTAAGTGGAATGAGAACAGGTAAACTTTTTATTTCCTTATTTATGTACACTTTATATCTTCCATAACCCACATAGAACATGAGCTCTTTGAAGGGTTTTTTATGTTTTTTTTTAATTAATAGCCTAGCAAACTAGTATTTTTAGCAATGTATAGTGTTGTGCTTACATAGTGGAAATGATAATTATTGAATTTAATTATATTATTCTCTTTCTCATGTTTCTACTAAAATTTGAAGTTAACCTGAATATAATATTCTAATCACAGCCAGATGATTTACAAGGATAACAGAAGGGCTTCTCTCTAAAGAAGGTCCGTCAATTTCCAGTAAGTTTCTACAATATATTGAAGAATTTCCCTTGGCATCTCTTCCCCACCAAAAAAAAATTAATAACATTTTGTACTTGGTAGAGGGCAGGTACAGGGATGGCATTGATGGCATTATAGTTAATCATTTGTAGAAGAATATACAGAGGTTTTGTGGTCTGCTGAGTAGTATTTAAAGTATTAACAAAAGAAAAGGAAAAATGAATGAATCAAATAGCATGTTGATTTCTCTCCATGAGCAATCTCTACAACATGCCCCTTTAGTCTCCTCAGGTAGGAATGAGCTCACTGAAAATCAACTCAGACAAGGAATGTTCATGATGGAGAATGAGATTTCTGGTTAGGAATAAGGAAATACAAATTTAAATTATAGTACACAACACTTCAAATGTTTTTTTGTCTCTCTGATTTAAGATTCCTATCCAAAGCCAGGCTATGATTTTATTCTGACATTTCATGTCCTTAGCATAAGCAAGAGTCATTGTGATCTCAGAATTTGTGCTAGCTATAATTATTCTGCACTAAATGAGGATAAGGTAGAAGAAAAAATGAGAGGAGAAGAGCTAAAGCCAATGCTCTTTTTCTTATCCTTAAAGTATTGTTTCTTCTAAGAAATAGAAGATTCTTGTTATTTACTTCTAAAACAGATCCAAATTCAGTAATAATCATGTAGATTAAGAATAATTGTATTTAATGTTATGGAAAGTATAGGCTTTCTAAATCCTGCTAATGAAAATAACTCACTTTATGTATTGGGACAACCATTTATAACAATTGCTTACCAGAGCACTTTGTATTGCAATTTCCCTGATTAAGTTCAATTACAGGTATTTAGTATGCAGTTTAGCATGCTTTTAGTTCTAGAGGAGTGCGATCTCTCTCTCTCTCTCTCTCTCTCTCTCTCTCTCTCTCTCACACACACACACACACACACACACACACACACACACATACACACACACGCACACACAAAGTGAAATTCAAGAACTATCATAGTTTCTCAATTTGCCCTGATTATATATAGTTGATATTCTTCCCCTGCCATTGTAAAATATCTTTATCAAGACAAGGCAGCTGGCACATAATAAGTACTTATCATGTTTAAAACATCATAGTAAGAGCTGGGAAAAGGAACAGAAGTAATAATAATAAGCCCCTACACTCAAGAAGCTTACATTCTAAAAAGAGGAAGCTAACCCATAAAAGGAAACTGAAATGATAGGAAGAAGATAAAGGTTCCCAAGTTGACATATGTTGGAGAAAGAAATCAGAAAAGTTTGGATCTAGATCCAGAGAGGAATGTGAATTTGGATGGCCTTGGGGGCCTTTCTTTAAAATTAAAATTATGAGAGAAAGCCATCAATCAGAGGAAGGAGGGGGTATGATCTTCCAGTTTGAGAAAATTGCTACTGATGGTGGGAAAGTCATTTTCCAAGGTGGCAAGCCTATTAGAACATGATGGAGAAGGAAGTCAGGATTCTAGAATGGAACCCAGAGAGAAATAAATCATTGAGTGATACATACTGAAGGAGAATGAGCACTGAATTTGATAATAGAGGCCCTAGGTTCTCATTTGAATTGTGCTACTTAATGTATGTCCTTGGGAAAGTCATTTTGCTTTTCATTTTTCTCATCTATCAAATATAGGAATTGGACTGAATTTGTAATGCCAGAGAAACTCAGGCAAGATAGAAATTGGTTTTTAATATTTTAATGGTAGAGAGTTTAGGCTAACTGATTGAATGGGACTCATGCCTAAAAATCATTTGACCCTGAGTGACTGAGGCTTTTATATAATTTTTAAATAAAACTTTTTATATATTTTTTTTAACTAAACAGGATATATGGCCTGAGCATACAAGGGGGATAAAAGGGTCAAGGGCACTGGGTGGACAGACAAGCCATAATTCCAGGAGAGCACCATAACTTAGTCCGGACATGATGAGGGTCAAGATAAGAAGGTCCAGAGCAGGAGAAGGTGAGACAAAGCACAATACTCAAAAGGAGGTGAATTATCCCAGCAAGGACTGAGATAAGACACCTGGCGTTTTATATCTCAGTGGTATGTAAAGGTTTCTTTTCTGACTCAATTCTCTCAGTCCTAATGGCAAGGAAAAGGTGAGGGCTATAATTTTATTCAGGGCATTCCAAATTCTTTCCACTTCCCCTTGTATATTTAAATTCTATGAAATGGTTACAAAACCACAGGTAGTAATGGAAGAAATGAATCAGGCATCTTCTTGTTGCTACTGTTTTTCCATCCTTCTCTAAGAGGACCATGACATTAGGGAAGTGATAACATGACCTGCAAATGAATTGATTTAAGTGAGCAAAGTTGTGCAAAGTCACCTGTCTCTCACTTTCCCCTGGAGATGGCCTTGATGAATTTGGAGCCCTTGGCCTTTTTAAGCTAAAGTCTTCAACAGGTCTGGGTTTGACTGAGGCTGAACCCATGCAATGAATAAGGTTAGATTGCAATTGAGGCAAAGAATCTCCTCTTTCACCTAGTCCAAAAAAACAAAAACAAAAACAAAAAACAAAAAACAACCAAACATAATAATCTAAATAAATAAATAAGTAAATAAATCTGGGAGGGGAAGACCTCTGGTCACAGCAGAAATTACTGCTATTTGCATTCAATCTGAGTCAATCAGGACACATACAATGACCAAATAGGGCTTTGTCTAGGACCAGTTGGTGACCAATGATAATCAGATTGATTTTGGTCTAATATATAATTCTCACAATGACATAACAGTCATATAATCTTAGGCTACATTAAGAAGTTGATAATAATAAGAGCTAACATTTATATAGCACTTTAAGTTTTCAAAGCACTTTAAAAATTATCTTACTTTATATTATATAATCCTGTGGGATAAATATTATTATTATACACATTTTGTAGATGGTGAAAACAGGAGTGAAAGTGCTAAGTATAACATAGCACACAAATGTCTAGAGGAAGATTTGAAGTCTTCCACACCTACTGTGCTGTCTCGCTGAATAGGAGTAGCTTATTTGAACAAGCTAGTAACAGTTCTAGAGTATGTTGTTCTTCTCAGACTATATCTACAATATATTTTCAGGTCTGCACACTAAACTTTAGAAAGAACATTGATTAGTTGGAGGATGAACAGAGAAAGGAAGGTAACCAGGTCCTTGAAAAGCCATGAGCTTATCTCACAGAAGAATTTCTTGAAGTATCCATTTATCTTTAGCCTACAGAACAGAGAAATTAGAAAAGGCAACAACCTTGTAATATTTGAAGCATGGTCATGTGAAAGAGGACTTAAATTTCCTCTGATTTGTTCCAGATAGCTGAACTAGGAATAATGAAGGAGAGTAGCAAAGGGGAAAATTTAGATTTAAGGAAAGGAGAGAAGGGAGGAATACTCAGAAATATAGTGGAATATATTGGAAAGTGATATATTCTTTCTCATTGGAAGCCTTTAAGCAAAGACTAGATGACCACTTATGTCTGCTATAGAAGAAAGTATTCATTTTCATAGATTGGTTGAAAAAAATGTTTGCTGGAGTTTGGCTTGTTTTTTGTTTTTTTTTTTCCAAATCTAATAATCTATGATTTTTCATAGCCCATCTACAGATTAATTATTAATATTAATTATTGTTTAATTATTTCTGTTCTAGTGTAAACCATGAAAAATGAGGTGAAATTTAGGGGTGATATTTATGATGTTGTGCCATAGTTCCCATGTGTCAGTTTCCCTCAGGTGCTCTGTTTCAGTTTCCCTTGATTGTTCTGCCCAGCAATATCAACCTCCTTCCTTCTGACCATTAGAAATAATTGGACTCACATTCCAATGAAGTCATAAAACCTCCAGATGGTCCACCTCAATGTATCCCTTATCTTTTTGGTTCAGACTTCCTGTCTCCCAGTTCCTTCTCAAGCTTCCTTTACTCCCTATCTGTCAGAATTGAATTGATAGCCTTTCCTGGAACTCAATTCTCCTCCCTCCCCGCCCGTAGTGCTCAAACCCCTCCTTTTGCACAATGGACTGTGTGCTTTGAGACAAGAGTCCCAGCAGTCCTGATCCATAGCTATGGATTCTGAACTCTCAATTAACATCAATAAAGTATTAACTAATCTCCAATGTGTGATACTGCCTCAGTTTCTCCCTGAGCATTACAATGATTGCATTCATATTAAAATGGAAAACACTTAGGGATAAGAATAGGGGTTTTGCTGTAATGGACCAGGGCACCTGGGCAACACCAAAAACTCTAATATTTTTAGAGCCAATGCTCATGCATGCATAGTATTCTAGAATATTAGTCTTAATTAGAAAAGTTATTAGTGCCATGTGTGTTGTGCCACAGTTCCATGTCTCAGTTTCCCTCAATTGCTCTGTTTCAGTTTCCCTTAATTGTTCTGCCTCGATAGCAAACCCCCTCCCCCACTTCCTGCCCATCAGGAATAATTGGGCTAGCATTCCAAAGGAGTCATAAAACCTCCAGATGGTCCATCTCGACATACCCCTTATCTTTTGGCTTCAGACTTACTGTTTTCTAGTTCATTTCCTAGCTTCTCAGAATTTATGATCTCTTCCTCCATATCAGAACTGAATTGATAGTCCTTTCCTGGAACTCCAATCCCCCAGTACTTTACCCCTCCTTCTCTCCAAGAGCTCTTTGTTCCCCTGAGCATCAGAAGCCCTATAAGAATCCTGTGACCAAACTTACTAGTTGCTGGATATTGAAATCCAGTCGGCTGGCTATGGCTGGGGGTCTAAACTCTCAATGGACTGCGTGCTTTGAAGCAAGCGTCCCAGCAGCCCCAATCCATAGCTTTGGATTCTAAATTCTCAATTAACATAAATAAAATATTAACTAATCTCCAATGTGTGACACTGCCTCAGTTTCTCCCTGAGCATTACATGTGGATGTTGGGCTGACCTGTAGAAAAACTGGCATAGATTATAGGTTTGTCAGTTCATAAGGTAAATATCAAGTTGGAAGAAGTAACAACTTATCTAAGGATCTCATTTTACAGATGGAGAAACCAAGGTACAGACAAATCAAGTGGCTTGCCTCATATCATACAGTAAAAAGTGGCAGAGAAGATTTAAATGCAGATCTTTCAAATCTAGCCAGTGCTGCCTCCAAATTGAGAGAATTTTAGTTGCCCAATTAGTCACATAGAAGATAATTTGTTAACTTTTTGAATTTCTTATATACTATAAAAATGTATGGATTTACTTTTTTCCATGTAGTGGTCTATGAGGGATTATCTCCCTCAAAGCAAACATAGCACCAAAATTCGGCATCAGGGTTATGTTAACACATGGGTTTAATTTTTTTTTATATTTATACTGTTGTTATTGTCCAGTCATTTCAGTTTTGTCTGACTCTTAGTGAGCCTATTTAGGATTTTCTTGAAAAAAGTTACTGGAGTTGTTTGCTACTCATTTTGCCATTCATTTTATCAATGATTCAAACAGGGTAAATGACTTGCCCAGAATACATGACTAGTAAATATCTGAGTTGCAATTTGAACTCAGATCTTCCTGACTCCAAGCCTAGTGTACTCCATCCATTGTACCACCTAACTGCCAGTTAGATTTATGCAGAATATACCTAAATGCAAATAGACCAACTTTGCCATATAGTCTCTAATACAAGTGGCAGAAATAGTAGGTTAAAAGAGAATGATCTTGATGTTAATATAATTAGGCAACATGATTACAATCTTATCTCCCACTACTTCACATCATGAATTCTATATTCTTTCCAGACTATACTTTTTCCTGTCCCTAGGACATACACACACACACACACACACACACACACACACACACACACACACATATATATATTTCATTTTATTGCCTTCAAGTCTTTTCAGAACTAGGCAGGAAGATACCTTCAAGTTCAGAGCTGAGTCAGAATATAGGATAGTCACTCAGGCTACTAATGAATAGGGCTTTTAAGGAATGGCATTAACTCTAGCACTCCATTAGTTCAAGGTCAATTTGGATTAAAATGAGGCACTTGGAAGTCACTGAGCATCTAACAAGAGGAGGATTGCTTAAAACTATGCAACAAGGATACATTAATTCTCAGTGTCTCTAAACTTGACTAACCTCATCTCCATAAGTAAAGACTTTGGTCATCAGGATAGAGCATGGTGATTTTGATGGTCTTCAAAAATCTGGGGGCAGCTAGGTGGCACAGTGGATAGAGCACTAGCCCTGAAGTCAGGAGGACCTGAGTTCAAATCTGGTCTCAGACACGTAACAGTTGTGTGACCCTGGGCAAGTCACTTAACCCCAATTGCCTCAGCAAAAAAGCAAAAAAAAGAAAAAAATCCACCAAGTAAAAGAGTACCCAACTCCAAATCTGTGGAACTTTTTAACATCCTTGGGAAGGAAGCTGGTCAAAGAAGGTAAAGGCCAATTAGGTCTCCAGGCAACTTTGATGCCTATTAGGGAAAACTAACCCCTTTTAGAAGAGGGGGAATCTGGTAGATATTGGTCCTGTAAGAAGGATTTGAACTCTTAAGCAAAGATAGTTGGTCATGAAGACAAAGGTCACAAATTCAATCAGCATAAAGACAATCAGAGTGTAATGGCTAGGAGACATTAAAGTACAGGAAAAACTGTAAAAGAAGATTCTCTATCAAATACCAAGGGTCTCTCATGTGAGTTCTAAATGGGAAACTTCTTTTACCAATGGGGATCTACAACTTTTCTGTTCAAAATTTTATATGATTCTTAAAGGAATGTCACTAATTTATATCAGACTTGTTCTCTTGGAGAAGAGCAAATAATCTTCATGGAATCAATCTTTCAGTCAACATACATTCATAAGCACTTATTTTGTATGAGGCACTCTCCTAAGTGAAAATCAGAAGCTTATAGAGCTAGAATTAGAACAGAGCTAAGAGACCAACCATAAGATTTTGCAGATGATTTTACACTACCCTCTAATTATCCTTCAACTTCCTAAACCCTACTCTAAGGTCCTTTCTAACCTCACTTCTGCTATGACACATTCCTAACCACCCCCCATAATTAAAAGATATCTGAACTTCTATAGTTTGGCAAAACCTTTATCATTTATTTGACATTGTGTGGCCTTTTATGTTTTTATATACCTATTATCTTCTCAATTAAGTTGAGAGGTTAAACCCAGGCAGCCCAAAGTCATATAGGCAGTGAATGAAAAGGGAAACTGAGGACTTCGAAGAATAATGACCATGAGGGATGGGTGTGGTTTCTAAAACACTGCCAGAGGGTATTAAGTATAGCTCTTTAGAATTTCAAAAGCAGACCTGACTTTCAAACAAGATTCCTATTTGCAAGAAATTTGACAAATATCTCTAAAATCAACAATGTCCAATGGGCTAAATGTGGATTGTGATAAAGCTAGGCTTGAGCAAAGCCCAGGTAACAGAATAACTAAACTAGTATTGTAGTAATAAGCAAGCTGGAATGCAAGAAATACTTTGTTCTGGAGATTGACAGGATGGGGGGTTTTGAGTGCCTATAAAGCCTCAGGCTATAAAACACCTTTTCAGAGTTGACAATGTGGCCTGGTTTGCCTGGGGGGAAACCCCCCCTCCTCCCCCCACAGAAACTTGCAAAATTCTAATAAACTTCTAATCTTCACTTTGAGAGATCTCTGAGTAATGATTTTGAATTGGGGGGTCTCATTTTCATCCCACACAGCAGGGATTAAAATTTAGGTTATCCAACTCTAAATATAGTAAGTTTTCCCCACTTTACTTGTTTCAGATGAGAAAACATCATCTCTTAGTTTGATTTTTAATTCCATGACAATGTCTGCATCTTCAGTGGGTTTGGTCTGCAGTATGACATGCTCTCAGATTTTGGAAGATCCTCGACTTCACTGAAGAACTTGTTCATTAGTAATCCCACTGGTACCAGGTCAGAGGCTAGAATTTTCTCAATTACTCTCTCTATGGTTTGTCCTCTTTCTATAAATAACACCACCCTCTAATTATCCTTCAACTTTCTAAATCCTACTGTAAGGTCTTCTCTAACCTCACTTCTGCTATAACATATTCCTAACCACCCCCCATAACTAGAAGATAGCTGAACTTCTATAGCTTGGCAAACCTTTATCAATTATTTGACATTGTGTGGCCTTTTATGTTTTTATATACCTATTATCTTCTCAATTAAGTTGTAAAGTAGCTTACATAAGACCTCTGAATTATTATAATTTCAGTTCCTTTACATCTTTTGTATATAGTAGACAATTGACATTGTTGACAGATGAAACTTTAAATTTTTGCAAAATTTTGTTATGTAGGTTTAGCAAAACCTGGGATACCTTAAACTTTTGACAGTTAATTTAAGTCTAAGTAAAACTGTTCTTCAAAGTTACCAAAAATGATCTCTATTCATTAAAGTACACAATCTGGATAGTGGTGAAGTGAATAGAACCTGTCTGTTTTTTTCTTCATTACATCAAGTGAATTTCTATTCTGTTCCTCCTGCCCTCCTATATGCTTTATTTCATTCACCTATATCATTTTGCCATTCTTTTCCTCAGTAATATTCTTGATCCAGATTGTCAAGATAATAAACTAGATATGAGGTCAATGACTATTACCATAATTTATCCCTTTCAATTGGAAGAAAGGAAACAAGAATTTATTAAGTGCCTACTATGTGCCCAGAAATGTGCTGTATTTTACAAATATTACCTCATTTAATCCCCACAATTTTGAGGAGTAGATGCTGCTATTATCTACATATTATGGTTGAGGAAACTGTGTCAGATAGTGGTTAAGTGATTTCCTCAAGATCACATAGCTTGTAAGTGTCTAAAACTATATTTGTACTCAGGTCTTCCCAATCTCAGGCACAAGCATCTAACCATTATATCACCAGCTAGAGGAACAAAGTTTATTCTGATAGATTCTGTCATCTAAAATGCACATAGTAGCCCAAAGGTAATTTAAACTAAAAACATCTGATTTGATCCAATTTCTTTTTCCAGTGGCTTTCATGCCATACTTAATTATTACTTGATTTATTATTTGGCAATACCTCAATAATGCTTATATGCTGTTTACTAACTAAATCTCTCTAACATATTGTTAGCTGCTCTAGGCCATAAACTGTTATCATCCTCACTTTATTGTCTTTCTTGGATTTAGTTCTGTAGCAAAAAGTTCTTTCTGAGTAGTATATACCTTTCAGCAGTGCTTGCCAACATGTTATTTTAGATATGATGAGGTCAAAGATCAGTATGGCATTTATTGACATTGTTTAAAATGTCAGAATTATCCAGCATATAAAAAATGAAACAAAGTAGAATTCTAAGGATAGAACTAATAATACCCTAAAACACAAAACAAGATTAATTTGAGAACTATATTATAGAGCCTAAAATGGAGAGTAGAACTTCACAACCCTTCACTGGACAGAAAAGCTAATCTTAAAATGTGAACTGAAAGTCTAAGAGGATCCCTAAGGGTCTTTTTAGTTGTTCTACCACTTAGGGCTCTTGTCACTTAATGTAATACATGTAATATTTAAATGGTTTTATTTATTAGGTTATAATCTATGTTAGTTGGATGGATAAGTGAATGGATAGATGGATGGATGGATGGATGGATGGATGGATGGATGGAAGGATGGTTAGATCTCCTCAGGGCTCATCTTTGTAATGCCCACTGAAACTTGTAGGTTGGCTCCTCATAAAGGCAGCTGCTATTCCTTAAGATTCAGAGGATTCAGAAACCTGTGAATGGCCACATTCCTAACATTATTTCATAAGCCCCTTCAAGTGTGCTTTTGCTAGCAAGCTCAGTTCTTTAGCAAAGGTGTTTACTCAAATGTCATCATGAAAGTAGTTGTTACCAAGACTTTCTCCCCCAAATAGGGATGTACTCTGCTATCCACCAGTACCCACTGAGACCATGAACCTGGGGGATGAGAATAGGAACAAACTTAAAGTATAATGGTGTAGTGAATGGAGAAACTGAGACAATATGGAGATTAGAGATTTTTAATAGTTTATTGATAGTAGTGGAGCAATAAGACTAGTTGGCTGAATAGGACTATTGTCTCAAAGTATTCAGCACTCCAGTGAGGGACTCCAAGGACTCTTATAGGTTTCCAGTACTTGGGGAAGCAAAGGCAGAGGGTAGAGCATTGGGGGGACAGAAGTTCCAGGAAAGGACTATAACTTCAGTTCTGACAGGTATGAAGAAGGAAGGATCATAGATTCTGATAAGTTTGGGAAGAAGCTAGGAGCCACTGAGTCTGGGGCCATAAAGATAAGGGGTATGTCTAGGTATTTGAGATAAGCCATCTGGAGATTTTATGACTCTTTGGAATGTCAGTGGCCATAACTCTGCAGCCCCAACTATCTCAGTCCTAATGGGCAGTAAGGGGGGTCGCCACCAGAGAGACTAAGGCAGAACAATTGGGGCTGAAGAATTAAGGGAAATTTAGATGGAACAATTAAGGGAAACTGAGATAGGGGAACTATGGCTCAACAGTAGTAGTAGCACACATTTTACGGGAAAATATATAGCCAAAGCAACTCATAACTCTGCAAATACACAATATTATTAATTAATTCCCCAGAAATTTCTCTCAAACTCATGGCATGGCAAGTCAGTTATGTATTTAGCTGGTTTTTATCCTTTTGATCATAGTATCTACTCTTAGTAAGTGATTTATCTGAATTTTTCCCTCCCAGGGAAAATCCCAGACAGGTCAATCTGTTGCTGCTTTAAACTACACTGGTTGCTTGGTCACTGAGTTAGATATTTCTGAACTTGGTTTCACAGGTCATTTGGTTACTAGATTGCTGTCAGATTGGGTCAGAAAGCAACCATTGAGCTCTTAATCACCCAATCACCCAATCAACATGTATTAAGCTTACTTCATGCACAAGTCCCTGTGCTAAATCCTAAGAATATAAACAGAGGTCAAAGACAGTCCCTGCCATCAAGCAGCTTGTATTAAATGAAACATATGCAAAGCAAGCTGTAAAATAGGAAACAACAATGGGAACGTACAAGAATTATGGGTTGGAGAAAACTTCCTATAGAAAGTGGAATTTTAGTTGGGATTTAAAGAAAGTCAGGAAAGTCAGTAGTTAGAGCAGAAGGAGAACACTCCAGATATGAGGAATTCCAGAGAGAATCCCCAGAGCAGAGAGATGGGATTGTCTTGTTCATGAAACAATAAGGAAGGAATTGTCATTGGATGGGAGAATAAGAGTTGGAAAATAAGATGAAGGAAAATTGGAAAGGTAGGAGTAAATTAGATTATGAAGGGCTTTGAATGCTAAAGATAATATTTTATAATTGTTCCTTGAAGCATTAGGAAGCCATTGGAGTTTATTGAATGGAGTATATTTACAGTGGCAAAAAGGATGTAATTGAATTAAGTAGCTGACTTACTCCTCCAAGAGGTCTGTAGAATAAGAAACTTTATAATAGATCTTAATCTTTTGTTTATGGGGAAACTGGACCTGCATTTTAGGAAAATCACTTTCATGGCAGAGGAAAGGATAAATTAGAGTGGAGAGAGATGAGCACACAGACCCACCAGCAAGCTATTACAGTAAACCAGGTGTGAGATGATAAAAGTCTTCATTAGAGTGGTAGCATTTTCAAAAGAGAGAAGGAAACCTATTTGAGAAATGTTGCAAAAGTGAAATCAATGGCTTGGATATGGAGGGGAGAGGGTGTGAGACATAGTGAGGAATCTAGACGACTCAAAATTGAAAACCTGAAGAACTGAGTTAACAGAGTAGGAGTTAGAAGGGAGAGTTTAGAGAGAAAGATAATGGTTATTTTTGGACATATGAGTTTAAGATGTCTACTGGACATCCAGTTTGAAATGTCCCAAAAATGTCTATTGGATGGGCCAATCATCTAGATTCTCCAAGCTTTTCCGAGGTTACAAAAGTAACCTTTTACTATCTTCAGTCAATAAGAAACTAAGTTGGGACTGCACTTTCTTCAGCTGGGTCATTATGATATTCTTTTCAATTGGAGTATTTCTGTATTCTTATTCCCAGTACAATTCCCCTTTTCCTTAATATTAAGATAAATCTCTCTTCTTTAAGTCCCACCAAGCCAAGTGTGCAATCTGAAGTTTGCTACTGCAAGGCAGGAGTCAAAAGAGGTTTCCCTCTCCTGTTTGATAATCCTTCCTAAATCTAGTCAAGGATTCTTCCTTAACTTAAGTTTATCAGTTTCAAATCAGCCAGTTATGTTTCCCAGATTCCTTATCAGGGTCCTTTACAGATGTGTGACTTAGAACAGAAATAAGAAATCTAGTAACTTTAAAGCAATTTCTCTTCTGGTTTCTTCATATTCAATTCATCTATTTAGCCTCAGACTTTTTTCTAAGGTGTGAAATTTTTATTTTTCATCTTAAGACTTTCCCTTTCATCTATTATCTCTCTTAGCTTAATGTTAAAGCTATTGGGTTGGGTATGTTTCCTTTTATTTGTTTATATCCAATGTCTGGTAGGGCCTAGCATATAATAATTTCTTACAGCATGGTTAATTGATTTAGCTTAGCACAATGTCTGGTACTCAGTAGGCACTTAATAAATGTTCATCCATTGACTGAATGCTATCTCATGAAAATGAGTTCAATGATCTATATTTACAGTGGCAAAAAGGATGTAATTGAATTAAGTAGCTGACTTACTCCTCCAAGAGGTCTGTAGAATAAGAAACTTTATAATAGATCTTTATCTTTTGTTTATGGGGGAACATTTCTGTAATGATTGGATCTATCAACTATGTTAGCAATATTAAATGCTCTAGTTTTATTGTTTGCTGTCATTGGAAAACCTCAATCTTGGACCATTCCCATCTTTAATAACAGAAGTTTGTGTTATTCAGTTATTTCAGTCTCATCTGACTCTTCATGACATATTTTTATGTTTGTGTATATGGTTGCATTTATGTTAATGTGTGTTGCTTTTGTTATTTGTTTTTTGTTGTTGCTTTCAGGAGTGTTCTACTCTTTTGTGACCCCATTGGGGTTTTGTTGGAAAAGATATTGGAATGGTTTGCCATTTCCTTCTCTAGATCAATGAGAAGATCTAGATCTAGATCTAGAAGATCTAGATCAATGAGAAGAAATAAGGAACTAATCCAGGATCATACAGCTAGTAAAGGTCTAAGGCCAGATTTGAGTTCAGATCTAGCTAATTCCTGCCCAGCACTACCTAGCTGCCCTAGAAACAGAAGAACAGAAAGAAACAGGGAGCAGAGAAAGGATCAGGGAGTAGCAAGCAGTAAACAAATAAAAAGGAAAGCAAAACTGAGTATTTAATATGAAATCCTTCATCTAGACATTTTCTCCCTTTCTTTTCTTTACCTGTTCCTCCACCTCTGGGCATTTTTCTCAGTTAATGCTATTTGTAATAATATGAAGTGAACATCAAAATATTTTATGTAACAAAATAAGAATAGTAGAAATAGTACAAGGACTTTTAATTCAAATTTGGTGAACATATTCACTGATTTTTATCTAGTGCTATAATTTTTCCCTCCTCTCCCTTGGTTGCCAATAAACCTCAACCAAATGGCAGCACATATCTATTTCTCTTATATTTTAAAATAGATTATTTTAGAATGTATTTTAATATACTCCAAAATGGAAAACTTTTGTGCTTTGCACATTTTGATCTCACAATTAATGTTGAGGGAATCTTTAAAAAAGGAATCCTCAATCATTTTCTGCAGAAAAGCTACTTTGCACATCTCCAAAGCCTTTTAGCGTATTAGGGAGGTGGAAAGGGAGGAAAAAGAGGATGTGGCCGTTATGCTCTTACATGATGGTTTAATATTCGTACTGTGGGAGATAAATTTTCAAGAAATTCCTACCAGTAGATAGATGGTGACTGACCACCTGAGGATTACTTAAAAGAATTATGAAATCCAGAGTCCTAAAACTAATAAATTTATCCAAAGAAATTTTTTTACTTTTACTTGTATTTTTTGTTTATATATTTCCGACAGTTCCAATATATTTTTCCTACCCTCCTTCTGTCCCTAATAACAACAGTAAAAAAAAAAAAAAGTTGGGGGAAGGATGAGGAAACAACAAAAATAACCAACATTGAAAAAAAATCTCACATTGTATGTAGTAGTCTCCATCTATCCTTTCTCACTTGGGGAAAAAAAAAGTATAAGGATATCCCTTCACAAATCTATTTTTTTTTTTTGCAAAGGGAAGGGCAGCATTGGTCATTATCATTTCAAAGCATTTATTTTGGTTGATTTATTTTTGTCTCTTTCAATTACATTCTTATAATACTTATGCATATTGTTCCATATACCTTTTTATTTAATTTGGTATCATTTCCTATATCTTTCCATTCATCACAGAATTCCTCGAATTTTGATTGTACATACATAACCTCTATCATATTGCTTGCAATCTTGGGGAAGGGGATGGAAGGAAAGGAGAGAGAAAAAAATTGTAACCCAAATCATATAAAAATTAATGTTTAAAACTATTTTACAAGTAATTGAAAAAATAAAGTTATGATTAAGTAAAAAAAACTCAAAATTTTCATCTTACAAAAAGTAATATTATATTCATGTACCAAAACAATTCTTAGTTATCTCCAAATTAATTTTATTTTCCAGCCCTTTACTGATGGAAAAAGTATTGCCATAAAATTTTGATGTATATAGAAGCCTTCTTTTCATACCTCCTAGTGATAAATGCTTTGGTGGCGAATTTTTAAGTCAAAGAGAATAAACATTTTAATTATTTTATCTACATAATTCCAAATTGCTTAACAGAATAGTTTGGCTAACTATATAACCAAGTCTGTCCTGGAGTCTACACAAATTTTTTCTACAATCTTTTCAATTTTGACTATACTAATCTTTTGTCATCTTTGGGAACTTGATATATGTAAGGAGAAATCTTGAAGTTATTTTGATTTACATTATTTTATTACTACTTGTCTGGAGTATTCTTTAATATAATTGTTCATTGTTTTCAATGATTTTAAGAATTCTTTGGTTACTAATCCATTAAGGAATGGCTTTTGTTTTTATATATTTGTAATTTTCATCTTTCTATATAGATAATATACCATTAGCAAATAAATTTGATAAAGATTTTTTTTCTTTTTCAGCCACTTCCTTTCTTGTCCAAGTTACATTTATTTTGTTCAAAAATTTTTTCAATTATATGTGATCAGGATTATCTATTTTACCTTTATATTCATTTCTATCTCTTGTTTGTTTAACTTACCTTTTCTCCATATATATTAAAGTTTTCTGATATGGTCCTCCACTAATTAAATTATCTAAAATTAATTGTTATTTATTATTTTCTATTTAATTTTTATAATTTATATTTAATATCAATATTATATCCATTTGTATTTTATTGTGGGATGTGATATGAGAGTGATTCATACCTAAGTTTTACCTGACATCTTTAAAAATTATTGTAAAATAGTTGTTTTTTAGCAATTTCATCATTTCAGGTTTATCAAATAATGTGGCTTTTTGTTTGTTTTTCATTCTTCCTTGCCTAATCTCTTCCATTGATATGCTTTTCTTTTTTTTTTTCCATGAGGACTAATTAGTTTTGAAGATTGTGAATTTGTAATTGTTTGAGGTTTGGAAATACTATTCCTCCTTCTTTCCTATTTTGCTCATTATTTCCTTTGATAATCTAGGACTTCCTTCTAACCCCCAACTCTGGCCATCAATCTTTCTTCTAATTTTATATGCCTCTGATAGATTAACTGATATTTCACTAAATCTTTAAATTTACTTTTGTTATATATTTTTTAAATTATTTAGTTCTTCCTATGTATGAGTATTAAACATCCCTGCAATTATTTATTTTTCTTTATTTATTTAATGAGAATTTAACAGGTATATGTCCAGAGGTACTTTTTATGTATTTTCCCAAATGACTAGACTACAAGAAATCAAAAGGATTATCATTCAACAAAATCTTCACATTAAAGCCTAAAGATCTTGATGACAAAGTTCTCTTTAAAACATGAAAGGAATATTTGAATAATTGTAACTTTTTTGGCCATTCCATTCTTCATTTTTTCTTATCTGTATCTAAACCATTCTCATATGAAGCTAGAGCAATTAAAAATAAAAAAAGCAAATAATATTTGGAATATAAAAAGTAATATTGGGGGAAATGATGGGGAATGGTCACTGTACCAAAAAAAAAATGTCCTCTGCAGAAAGTGATTATGGATTAGTAGATGATCAGAGACTCAACAAGTGTATGTGGGATAAAAGTGGAAATCATACCTGGTTGGGAGTCAAAAGATAAGTATTCAAATAATAGCTCTGCTATTGACCATCATTAAGAATGAAAGAAAACATAAACTGTTAGCAGTAAGTACCTACTATGTTCCAGATTCTGCCATACTTTTCGTAGGACTACTGAACTTCAAGACAACAATCAAACACTCCATGATGTTCATGCAATCCAAAAGCAAAGTAAACACAGGATAATAAAAAGGGCAAATATCAATAGTTTCAGGGATAAGAAAATATCTTCATGTCAGAAATAGCAATTGAACTGAGCTTGGAAATAAAGAAGGAATTCAAAGAGGTGGAACTGAGAAGAAAGTGCATTTGCTAGTCTTGGGAGCCAGCCAATGCAAAGTTGTAAAGATAACAGATGGAGTGATGCTTTGATTGTCATTAAAAAGACCTTTTCCCTTATCTATAAAATGGACTGGTTTATTAGATGACTTCTGAGATTACTACCAGTTCTAAATTTGTCTTTCTATAATCCTAGTATCTCTTCTTCTTCTAAAGCCAGTTTTCATTTGCTACAGTATGCCATTCAGTTGAAGGATCATCATGGACTGCCACCATGACATTTTTTTTTTTTTTTGTGTAGGGCAATGTTACATTTTTTATTTAAACTTTAATTAATTGTTTTTCTAATTGAATGAATGAGACTATAACTTCCTTGGGTATAGTTTTTTCTTTATCCTATTTTTCATAGGATATAGTATAACAACTTAAATCTAATAGCGATAAATATTTGCTGAATGATTGATTGGCAAAGCATATTGGATAAGATTAAAAGTCCATCTAGTCTAGTATTCTGTAATATAGTAATAACATTTTTTGTTTCCAGACTATGTTCATTCTTAAATTTACTACCCTTTTTAAAAACTATTATTTTAGTTTACTGTTTTTATATGTATCATTTTATTGTGATTAGACTATTATTTTCCATGGCATCCTGCCCTACCCAAAGGCTCAGTATGAGCCCTAAATATCCTTTGCTTTCCTCTCACAAATATTTTTCTTTAGTAACATTCCCATTCTTTCTCTGGGCAGGCACTCAATGCAAATGCATTCAGCATGATTATAATGCTGTGTAATAACAAACACTGTATATCATGCCATAAAGTAGTAAGAAAGCAAGCTGTGATATAGAAGGCAAAAGGCTACCAATGCAGGTAATTAGTTTTTGAGGAATCTACACATCAGAATTTGAATCTTACTAAATTTCTCTATTCTTCCACAACAGATATAATTTCAATTGCTACTTAGTAAATCAAAGTGAAAGATTAAAAGTTCTAAAATTACAAATGAGCCTTACTAAGGCTCAGAAACGTAATAATATTCTCAAAAAACTTAATTCATTCTTTAAAACTCCAAGATTGAAGGAAACACTCTGGAAGTCCAACACTGTATCCTACAAAATGGCATTTGTGTTGAATAGATTGATATTGTTGAATTAATAAATTGTCTGTGATATGTCATTATCTAGCTTTTTAAGATAATTAAAATTTTTTAATGTAATCAAACAGCACATCTCAGCTAAAGAGTCCAAATATAAGTAAAACAGCAGTAATTCTGTAACAATCTTTTCAATGAGAATTACCAACTTTTTTATGTGTTTCCTCAATTCATAAATATCATTATTTTCTATAGAATTCTTAACTAATTTAAAAGTAAAATTCATATACTATTTCTGAAAAGAAATTCTCCAGACACAATTGCAATTCTCTGAGCCAGGATTACATTTTGGATTGAATTTTATGAAGCTAAATAAGAAAAATGACATTGAAATTTATTTGTTTTAAAAATAAAATAACCTCCATTCACCATTAGAAGCTATAACTTAAACATCCACATTGTAAAATGAGGAATAACTTCATACTTTGGCTGGTATTTGCATTTTATGCATGCAGTCTGAGAAGTATATTAAAAATGGTAGTTAGACAATGCCAAAAAAAAAGTAATCAACCCTGACTTGAGTAGAATCTAGGCACAAAAAATACAATTATATTTGACTAATTCTGGTGTTTTTTAAAAAATAAATATCCTATTTACTGTTTAGGGTTCACAATTTCTATTCATTTGAGTGTTTCATATTTAAATGTCTTCAATAATGTGATATTAATATTTTTAGAAAGACTAATATCTTAAAGTAAGAAAATTATAAATGGCCATATAATCAGCGAATCAATAAAGATTTTTCTCCCATTTCCTTGCTCTAACAACAAGAACACAAGGCAAAAATGGACAAATCCTTGTACCAATCAATAGTTAATCACAAGTCCAAACACTCTATGTCTCTGAGACTGATGTGCTTTACTGAGGTTACTTTCATTACCATAAAAATTCCCTTTTGCTCACTGCAATGATTTAACTGAAATAATATAAAATGAGTTTATTTTTCTGGGGAGATTGGATATCTTCACCTGCTGCTGAAATAATAGTAAATTTATAATATATTTCCACACAGTAGAACCTTATATTCACTCAACATGCTAAGGTTCAAATTTCAGTACAGAAATGAGGTTAGGTAAAAATCTATCTTTAAGCCCTCTAGACATATTATCATTGAAAATACCAAAAGGACAGGGTAAAGTCAAAATGGCAGCATCTAGGCAACAATAGAGTTAAACTCCCAATATTGCCCTTCAAACACGTTTAAAATAAATCCTCAAATCAAATTTTGAAGTAACAGAGGCAATAAGAGATCAGAGTGAAAAAAAAATTTCTGACTTAAAACAACTTAGGAGAGTATGTAACTTGGGTCAGAGGCAAGGGACCAGGGAGTCCTGGAAGGAGAGAATATCATGCAAAGCCAGGAGCAGTAGCATTGGGAGCTCTCAAGCCAGAACTAGTAAGTGGTTGGACAACTGGTCAGAATGATTACACGGAACCCTTTACTGGATATTGAACCTGGCACTGACTGGCAACTCTATTGCCCCTAAGTAGTTATGGTTCAAAATTCCAGTGTAGAAAGGAATGCTTCTCATTACTCACAAAGGAGCAGGAGCTGTAATTCCATTGCTAAGATTAAGAGGAGCGCTAGTGCCTGTGTTTGCAAGAAAGCAAGCAAGCTTGTCACATTCCAGTGCCAAGAGGAACACTGATACTTGAAGCTGAAAATGATAAAGGATCCTTCCCAGGTAAAGTATAAAGAACAGATGAGAAAAGAAGTGATTTCTCCCCAGATCATATTATCTAAGAAAGAATAAAAACTTGCAGGAATTCCCAGAACTACCTATGAAAATAGTAGCACACTACTAGACAAAACACACACACACACACACACACACACACACACACACACACACACGCAAAAGACTGAAGATTGGAACACAGCTTTCCTATCCCCAGGACAAAAGAGCCCAACTTTGACATAAAATTAGAAGTCAAGAAATAGGTTGGGAAAAAATGAGCAAACAGGAAAAAAAATACTTTACCACAAAAAACTACTACTGTGGCAGGAAAAACAAAGACTCAGAAAACAGCTACAAGAAAATGTCTGAGAAAAATGCTAATTGAATCCAAGTCCAACAAAAGAAGAGTTAAAGAAAGCAATAAGATTGATAGAGGAAAAACTGTGAGGAAAAAAAAAAGGAGAGAGAGAGATGGAAGAAAATTAAGGAAAGAGAATTAGCAACTTGGTAAAAGGGACAAAACAAAACAAGAAAATACCTTAAGAAAAAAGATTTGTTCTAATAGTAAAAAGAGGTGGGAAAAATCACTCCTTAAAAATCACACCCAAAAATGACTCCATTGATCAAATGGAAAAGGAGATACAAAAACTCACTGAAGAAAATATTTGTTAGACCTGTGTTTTTCTGGGTTTGGGGAACTACTGTAAGGAATTTCCTTAACCAATATAGATTGTCATCTTCTTTGGCAAATCATAGTTTTAGATAATTGATCATGACAAATCAGTCACTATGTCATAGGTAGGGCATGAAGTCCTAAATCCTGCATCAGTTTCCTACAACCATAACCCACAGATTGGAAGATTATTAGCCTTAAATGGGTCTTTATTTCATAAAATGTTTTGGATAAAGGTTATAATAGCCTTAATAATTATTGAAAGCCTTTCCAAACTCCATTTATTTTTAGTGTTTTTCCTCTATTATTTTCTGTTTATCCTATATATAATATATTCTATATGTTTGTTTGCATTTTATCTTTCTCATTATATTGTAAGATTCTTGAGGGAAGCATCCCTATTTCTTTTTGGTTCTTTTTATAATTCTAACACTTAGCAGAATGTCTGACACATAATTGGCATTTAATAAATATTGATTAATTTATTCTGACAGGGGGGGGGCAGAGCCAAGATGGTGAACTGCAGACATCATTCTCTGTGAGCTCCTGAGACATTCCCTCAGACCCAGACAAAGTGAGCCTCCAAACTGGTTCTGGAGTGAGGGCACCACCAAACACTTGGAGTACAACGAACTTCTATCAAATATCTACTTTGAAAGAACTTCGGAGAAGGTCAGTTTCAGACGTGGAGGGGATTGGCAGCTTGCTGTGATCACACGCCAGCCGGGGCGGAAGTGAGAGCTGTGACAGAGGGGTGGATTTTAGGCACCCAGGAAGCCCCTGGAAGTCTCCTGGGCCACTTTGCTTTTCTTGCAGGCAGGTGTTTTGGCAGATCTGCCTTTGGTAAAGGGTGGACTCAAAGCTAAAATCATGGTCCTAATAGGGATTTAGCCCGACCAGCCTCAGACTGGAAGTCAACTCCTCGAACTGCCCCAGGGCAAATTGAAATGGCTGCAGAATTCCCTGCTTGAATCAGACCTCAAAATCAAAAACATGAGCAAGAAGAAGAGAGCTCTCACCATAGACAGCTTTTACGGAGAGAAAGTAGGCCAGTCCCCAGATCCTGAGGTTCTGAAAACAATCCCAGAGGAAGTCACAAAGGCGGACATGAACTGGTCCCCATTTCAGAAGGCTTTCCTGAAAGATTGCATAAAGAATCTCAAAAGAGAGTTAGAAGAAAAATGGGGAAATGAATTGAGAGCAGTGCAAGAAGAAAATAACGCCCTGCAACAGAGATGTGAAAAACTGGAAAACAAGATTGGTGAAATGGAAAAAAAAATCACCAATTCACCGGAAAATAAAAATGGTGAATTGGAAAAAGACAACAATTCACTGAAAAATAAAATTGGCAAAATGGAAAAAGAATGCATTGAACCAAAAAATTCAATTGGCCAGTTACAAAAGGAACTAAAAAAGATAACTGAAGGAAATAATACTTTAAAAATTAAAATTGAAAAAATAGAAGTAAATGACTCAATAAGACATTCATATACTATAATTTATTCAGCCATTCTCCAATTGATGGGCATCCATTCAGTTTCCAGTTTCTAGCCACTACAAAAAGGGCTGCCACAAACATTCTTGCACATGAGGGTCCCTTTCCCTCCTCTAAGATTTCTTTGGGATATAGGCCCAATAGAAACACTGCTGGGTCAAAGGGTATGCACAGTTTGATAGCTTTCTGAGCATAACTCCAAATTACTCTCCAGAATGGCTGGATCCATTCACAGTTCCACCAACAATGTATCAGTGCCCCAGTTTTCCCACATCCCCTCCAGCATTCATCATTATCTTTTCCTGTCATTTTAGCCAATCTGACAGGTGTGTAGTGGTATCTCAGAGTTGTCTTAATTGGCATTTCTCTGATCAATAGGGATTTGGAGCCACTTTTCATATGACTAGAAATAGTTTTAATTTCATCATCTGAAAATTGTCTGTTCATATCCCTTGACCACTTATCTATTGAAGAGTGGCTTGAATTCTTATAAATATGAGACAATTCTCTATATATCTTAGAAATGAGACCTTTATCAGAACCATTAAAAGTAAAGATGATTTCCCAATTTAATGTTTCCCTCCTAATCTTGTCTGCATTAGTTTTATTTGTACAGAAACTTTTTAACTTAATATAATCAAAATTATCTATCTGGTGTTCAATTAGGAGTTCCAGATCTTCTTTGGACATAAATTTATTCCATCTCCACAGGTCTGAGAGGTAAACTATCCTATGTTCCTCTAATTTGGTTATAATATCACTCTTTACATCTAGATCATGAACCCATTTAGATCTTATTTTGGTATGTGGTGTTAGGTGTGGGTCAAGCCCTAATTTCTTCCATACTAGTTTCCAATTTTCCCAGCAGTTTTTGCCGAATAGTGAGTACTTATCCCAGAAGCTGGGGTCTTTGGGTTTATCAAACACTAAATTGTTAAAGTTATTGCCTAGATTGTCCTGATATCCTATCTTATACCACTGATCAACTGCTCTATTCCTTAGTCAGTACCAAATGGTTTTGATGACCGCTGCTTTATAATATAGTTTTAGATCTGGTACAGCAAGGCCACCTTCATCTGCCTTTTTTTTCATTAATTCCCTAGAAAAGGGGCGGCTGAGGTACTTTGCCCTGGGGCAATTCGTCGAATTAACTTCAGGTGCTGGGCCGGTGGGGGCTAGGACTAAGTCCAAATTATTCCTTAAACAAGGCAAGTCTGCCAGAACACCTGCCCCTAATCAGGGCAGAGTGTCCCCAGTGCCTCAGATAAACTCCAGGTGTTTGGAGTTTAGAGTTTGGAGTTTCTGCCACTCTGAGCTGAGTCCCACCCTCACTTCCCCGTTGCACTGAGTAAACTGTTTTTCCCTCTGCCCAAGTTAAACAGACATGATATAAAGTTCTTCAGGGGTAACTAGAAGCAGTGTCCAAATATTTCTGGATTCGTTGACTTGAAGATCAGTTCAAAGGCTTGTTTGAGGGAAGATCAGAGGAGGAAACAGAGAGTCAGCATCTTCACTCCACCATCTTGGCTCTGCCCCAGGAAAGAACTCTTGAGAACTATATTTCTACTATGGGTATCCTTAAAGAATGGGGGTATAATTCGATTTTACCTTGATAATAATGGAAAAGAAATTAGAGGTGGAAGCGATATCATACTGAAAAAAAAAAGGGGGGAAAGGAGGCAAAATTAAGTAAAGAAAAAAAAAGGAGGTAAAATTTATTCTGACAAGTAATCCCATCTTCTATTTATTCTATTCAATTTTTTGTCCTTCTACTTTACATTTGCAGTATTTTTCAATATATGAAGACATCTACATATGAATATATATTATGTATTTTTATGTGTTGTTTTTGTTAGTCATTATTTCAATTATATCTGACTCTTCATGACTCCATTTGGGTTTTGTGGCAAAGATATTGAGTGGTTTGTAATTTCCTTCTTCAATTCATTTTACATATGAGGAAACTGAGGCAAGCAGTGTTAAATGACTTTCCCAGGGTCACACAGCTAATAAGTATTTGAGGCCAGATTTGAACTCACAAAGATGAGCTTCCCTGATACCAGGCCTGGCACACTATACACTGTGCCATCCACCTGTCCCTATATATGTGAGGACATAGATATAATTACATATTTAGTTGGTCAAAACAATTTATTAATCACTTATTTATGTTGTAGGCAGAGTGATAAGCATGGAGGATACAAAAAAGTCTCTTTCTTCAAGGAACTCAGAATCTAATAAAGGAGATGACACTACAAACAGCAGTGTACAAACAGATCATACACCAGAAAATGGGAAATAATTAATAGAAGAAAGACACAAGCCTTTAAAGGATTTTTTAAAAGGCTTCCTGTAGAAGGTAGGATTTTAGCTGAGATGTGACAGAAATAAGGAGGTAGAGAAGAGGGCAAACATTGTAGGCATGGGAAAAAGTCAATAAAATGCCCAGAGCTGAGAGACAGCATTCCCTATGTCAGTAAAATTACAGAACTGGACAAAATAGACCATGTGTTGCTTCTGACCAAATCATGATGCTAATTTTAATGAGCAAGGAAGAGGCAAAGTATCCTTTTTGGAGTACTGCAAGTAGGAAAGATAGTGCATGAATGAGTTTTTGAGCAGGGATATAAGAAAATTTCAGAGACAATTTCATGAAAGAAAACATCAGAGCAGTATATTAGTCACTTTACTCTATTTTCTAAAATAATGTTAGTGCTTAATCTTGAAGCAGACAGTACCAAAAAATGTTTTGTACATGTTTGTATTAGGCAATAACTCACTGTTTGCAGATTTCATTTTGAGGAATTCTAGCCAGAATTATCCCCCCGGAAACTTCTGACAAGAATTCAGACACATAGGGCAGAATAAAAGATAATATGAAACATCATCTCATTTTTGTAGAGATCTATGAGGACAGATTTGATTTTGTAAGGAAGTCTCCTGGCATTGGCCAAAATCTGCAAACCACATTCCACAAGTAGTTAGCTAAACTGGGGAAATATAACATTAACCTGTGATCACCTTGGATTAACCTATATAGCTATAAAACAAACAAAAATCAAATGGCCTCTAATAATATAGATAAAAAAACAAGACAATAATTTGTTCAAACATCTAATTGTGAAAATTAATGCATTCTCATGAAATAATCTATGGATTAGAGTTAGAAATAAATAGTCACTAATAGATAACAAGTTCAATGTTTTTTGTTTTGTAACACTCAGAAATATGTTCAAAGGAGGTACTTAGTAAATATTTGGTTAATTGAATGGAATAGCATGGTTTTTGTAAGGCAGTTCTAAATGGAATAATTATGCCAAATCATATGAAAATAGATTTATCAGTTACAAACATTGAGGAGTCTGATTTTTGCCTGAACGAGAAGAGGTAATATATACTAAAGAGTTAACAATCAGTGATGCTTCTTATATTTCTATTCAATAGAGTAATAATACTTCATAATAATAATAAGAACAGTAAGAACAGTAAGAAAAAAAATTGAAGAATTTAGAGAGGTATGGGATGAGGAAATTTATATGAAATAGTATAAAATACAAGAATTAAGTGGGGAAAAAAAACAAACAAAAACAAAGATGAGCACTGTGTATTTATATTGACTAAGCTTAGCCTTAGAAAATAATGGGAAAATGCATCCCTCTTCCCTCCCCCACCCTATTTTGCCTGTCTCATTTACTTCCTTTAGCAATGCAGATTGATACCTTCTTTGCAAATTATTCTTACAAAGTTAAAAAAGGTATAATGAAAAAAACATACAAATAAATGAATGAATAAATGGAATAATAAAAGAGTATTGTTTGTTTTTAGGTCTATCATAGACCTAGTAAACCATCCCTAGAAAGGGTGAGAGAAAAGAGATTAAATGATGTCTGTCTGAAATCAATTTTTTCCATAACAATTCTGAGTACTGAATGGCTATCTTTCTGACAATAGTATAAAGATAATGTGACTTCTTATAGGTGTTCAATGAATTATTTGTATAGCATTCCTTGTCATTGCCTGTGGAGAAAAAAAAAGAAATCAATCTTCACCCCAAATACAGATTCCCACTAGGATACTGCATCTATTTGTATTCCCTAACTCACCCTAAAATATTACCAAAAGTTCAATATTATGAAGCACCATTAAGTTGTCAGCAATTTAGAACAGATATAAACTATACTTGTAAATTCACTGAACTTCATTAGATGCACTCAACAATTCAGGAAATATTTTGACAATTTAAATAAGGACTGCTAAGTACATGAAGTTTTATCATTTTTGCCACATCTTAACTGCCCAATGCTATTTTTAACAAAGCCAAAAATGTTTGACTCAAAGCTTCCACTACATAATATAATTAAGTGCAAATAATTGGTAGTGTATTCTTAATCAGAACTTCTTAATCACATCTTTAAATTAATTTTCTGAGTAACTCTATCAATAAGGTCCAAGATTTTAAGGAACAGAATACAAATTTCATACACAATTGATACAAATTTAATTTTTATTGACTGTATATGAACTCACTGAGAGAAAAAATAATACTTAAGATTAAGATACCTTCACTAGCTTATTGTCACCTTTCCATAGAGTTAATCTGATTCTAGTCCATATAGGTAAGACAACTAACATTTCAAGAATAACCAGTTCTATCAAGAAATACAAGCTTAATCTTAGTAGCTTTTGATAATTTGGGCAAACACTCAATTTTTGACTCATTTGCCTTTGAAGCAGATTTGTCAAGAGCTAGAACTTACTGCATAGTTGAACCATGTTTGAAAAGCACACAACTCTTCTTTCTTTCTTGTACTAAATGAACAAGAAACATATAATTGGCCATGATTTAGATGATTTGTTTTTAGCTCATGAATTAATAATTTCTGTTTATCTATGTTATTTTTTTAAATAAATGTATTCAATATACATGCATTTGAAGTTTTTATATGATTTTAAATATGAATTGTTTTAAAAGTCAATCCCTTCTTCTCATCCCTCCCCCACCTACTGAGATAGAAAGAAATGTAATGTCAATGGTACATATGAAATTATGAAAAAAATGCTTCTTTTTTAAAAAAACAAGAAATATTAAGTGAAAATTTTTCAATACATAATTAGACTACATCAGTTATCTGTTTGAAGGTGAATAGAATTTTTCAAGATATATTAATTGGGATTATTTTGTTTCATTATATTGGTGAGAATACTTGTCATTCATAGTTTATCATCATTACAATATTTCTATTTGATGTACAATGTACTTCTTTTTATACCATTTTACTTTGCATCATTTCATATGTCTTCCCAGGTTTTTTTTTAAATCCATTATCATCATTTCTTACAATTCAATAGTATTTCATCATAATTATATAGAACAACTTGTTCAGCCATCCCCCAATCTATGAACATTCTTTCAATTTCCAATTATTTGCCACAGCAAAAATGTCATTATAAATACATTTGCACAAATATATCCTTTAATATTTTTAGTATGTTTAGGAAACAACACTAATAGTAATATTGCTGGCTCAAAAAGTTTTAAAATCCTTATGAATAGTTTCAATTTTTTTCTAGAGTAGATGGAGAAGTTCACAACTTTGTCAATAATGCGTTAGTGTCTCAATTTTTCTACCTCCTCTCTAATATTTGGCATTTCCCTTTCCTATCATGTTAGCCAATCTGATAGGTGTGTGGTAATGCCACAGTATACTTTAATTTAGATTTCTCTAATCAATTATGTTTTAGAGAATATTTTCATATGGTTATAGATAGCTTTGTTTTTTGTTGTTATTGTTGTTGTTTTTTCTGAAAACACTGTTCTTGTTATTTGATCATTCATCTCCTGGGGAATGAATGATTTAAAAAAAAAATAAATTTGACTTTGGTACCTTTTGAATGTGTGTTTTGATGTTCCTTTTCATTATAATAACTTTTTGTGGTCAGAATCCTTTTCTATTGTTTGCTCCATTCAGCAGCCTATTACTTGGCTTTTAACTCTTTGTTAAAGCACACTTTGTTGCAGGGTGGGTACAATGTCCCAAACATCCAGGGTTATTCAGCTGTTTTTAGAGATCCTTCTAGGGACAGATACTGTGAGAAAGCATTGAAATCTTGATCTGTGGGCCGAGAGCTTCTGAAGCTTCTCCTCTTGTTGCTGCTGCTACTGCAGCTGATTCAGAAGCCCCAAGACCCACCCCTGGCTTGCTGTTTCTCTAATTCATTTAACTTTTTCTTTAGGAATTTGGATTCTATGGCACTTTGGTGCCCATGTTATCTTTTAGCAAGATCTAATTACCATTTATTTTTTTTTAATTTTACTATGTTTGAAATCATGATTACTTCCTTCTTTTTTTTTTTTAATCTCACCTAAAACATGGTCATGTCTACTTCAGCTCTTTATTTTAATTCTCTTCATATCTTTTTTTCAAGTGTGTTTCTTATATAAAATACATTTTTGGATTCTAGTTTCTAATTCATTTTGCTATCCATTTCTGTTTCATTAATGGATTAATTCATCCCACTCACATTCATGATTATGATTTCTAATTGCATTTTCCTCTATATTGTTTTCTTTTGTTTATCCTTCAATGCCTTTATTTATCACTTTAATCCTTATTTTATCCCACCCCCAAAGTTATTTTTTCCACTTGAATATTATACTCATTCTTGCTGGGTAGTTTATTCTTAGTACTTTGGCATCTAGAATATTATATTCCAACCCCTCTTTTCCTTTAATATGGTGGCTGCTAAATCTTGTGTGATTTTGGCTACTGTGACTCCACAGTATTTGAATATTATTGTGTGTTTTCCTCATTACTTGAAGTAGATTCTCTTTGATCCTGAAGTTCTGGAATTAAGCTACAATATTTCTCAGAGTTTTCCTCTGAGAAGGTAAATTTTGAGTTCTTTTCCTTTCTATTTTACCCCATATTTCATTGATAACTGAGCAGTTTTCTTTGATATTTTCTTGAAATTTTATGCTTATGCTGGTTCCTATGTGGTTGGAATTTTTTAGAATATTCAAAGTACTCTGATCAGAGAAGAGAGTCGTCATTAATTTCTTGGTCTGCATTTCAGTCCTTACCAAAAAAGGTCCCCTGATCTCTTGTGATTTCAATCAGTATTCTTCCTCTGGGCCTATGATTTTTTCGAGATAGAAATTATCTTGTTCCTCAGAGTCACTATTTCCTTGGGACCAGAAGTCATACTGTATCTTAGAGTCAGCAATCATTTGTGACTTGTGATTTGGGAGAATTCAGTTATTATAGTAGCTTCTATTCTACCATCTTGGTTATTTTTCTATTATCTATATTATTTATAATAATGATAACAATTATCATACCAGACCAAGTTAGTGGTTTGAAAGTTTTGAGAGATAAAGATTAGTTTGTGATATCAATTAGGATAGTGAAGGATCAGATAAAGTATATTCCTACATGAATTCAGCTCACTTTGTCTTTAATTCTAGCTTTAGAAAGTCATCAAAATACTAAAAGGTTAATACTTTTCCAGGATCACATTGGTAAGAGGCAGTACTTGAACTCAGCTATTGCTTGCTTCAAGACCAGATCTCAATCTTAAAAACAATTCATGCTAAGAATATGACAACACAACTAGTTTCATGTAAGAAAATGTTTATTTTTTTCCCTTTAAAAATATACCTTTTAGGGGCAGCTAGGTGGCACAATGGATAGAGCACCAGCACTGATGTCAGAACAAACTGAGTTCAAAACTGATCTCAGACACTTAACACTTCCTAGCTGTGCGACCCTGGGCAAGTCACTTAATTCCAATTGCCTCAGTAAAAACAAACAAATAAAAAACAAAAAACAATAAAAAAAAACAAGAGAAAAACATACCTTCTAAAGTAAATTTGATACATTGTGGTTAGAGGACTACTGTTTCCTTTTTTTTTTCTTTTTTCCTACATTTGTGATTCTATAATTTGAAATGTTTTTCTCTTTTTTGAAAAAATTAAATTTACTGCATTTCAACAAAAGGACCTGAAGAGATTGGATGAGAGGTCCTTGACACAGATTATAACCTATATCATATTCTTGGTGACCTCTTTTGTCTACCTTGGTCCTCCTTTGACTTAATACATATTCTTCCTTTCTGTTGTATATTACCATCTTCTAGGACCTTTGTCAGTTCTAATTGTTGTGTAAAACATTCTATAGAATAGAAAAAATATATATAATCCTCATTAAAATAGTAGTAACTGATATATGAACATAAATAAATATAGAATCTGCCCAAATATATTAATGAGTTTTAAGTATAGGATGTATGTTTAAATGTTTCCTGAGAAAACTGAAATGGTAACTACTAGTTTCTTCATTACGTGTCTTAATTCTCATCCTCTCTCTTTTTCTATCTTTATCTCTGTCTCAATTTTCTCAATCTCTCCTCAGAACATTGGCAGTAATTACATCAAAGCCATGACCTCTGCCTTTTTAAAGATTTTGGAATATTTTATATAAATGCACCATGTTGATAGGATTTAACATACTCCAAATGAAACAATTACATAGTTACTTTTTGATTCAGAATTAATGAGTATAGGAGGATGAAGATCAAAGCAGTGCTTTGTATGTAAATTTTCCAATCTCTTGCGAGATGGGGGAGATTGACTAGTTGTATTTACCCCTCTCAGCTGAGTTACAGAGGGCATTCAAAGTAATTATCTCCCCAGTAATAATCCAATATGTAAAACTTTGTGAAGACTTCTCTCAGTCACAACCAATGGAGGCACTTGTGCTGTGAGATGATCAGTGTCTTAATCTTTTCATGAATCAAACAAACAAACAAACAAACAAAAATAAAACTTGACAGCTTAGAAGATGACATATTCAGAACTTCTAAATATGGAAAACAAAATTAATCAGAAGAATATGAGAAGAGAGAGTAAGGGGGATAACTCCAAGATACATGGAGGTTAAATTTAGCAATTAATCAAGAGAAAGACCTTCATATATTAAAGAAAAAAATTGAATAGCAAAAAACTATTCTGCTCCCAGAAAGTAACAACATAAAAAAAATTGCTGGGAAAATTGGACAGAAATATATAAAAAATTAGAATTGGATTAATACCTCATATCATATCAGCTCCAAATGCATACATGACAGATATTTTTTTAAAAAATCTTCATTTACTCAGACACTTCCTAGCTGTGTGACCCTGAGCAAGTCACTTAACCCCAATTGCCTCAGCAAAAAGCAAAAAAAAAAAAAATCTTCATTTAAAAAAATTAGAGAAACATAGAAAAATAGGTAGAAGAAAAATTTATGACCAAACAAAAGAGGTCATAAAATATAAAATGAATCATTTTGTTTACATATAACCTAACATTTTTGCACAAATCTAATAAAGTTAATATTAAAGTAAAACAATAATTACTAAGAGCTATTCCCCAAATGCTAAGAGCTCTAAGGATATGAGTAGTCTGTTTTCTAAGGAAGAAAAACATTAAAGTCATAAAATATTCCAAATTACTAAAAACTAGTTTAAAAGGGCATTTCAGTGGCATAATGGATAGAGTCCTAAACCTATTATCAGGAAGACCTGAGCTCAAAACCAACTTAGACGCTTATTAGCTGTGTGACCATGAGCAAGTCATTCAACTCTGTTTATTTCAATTTCCTATCTGTAAATTGAGCTGGAGAAGAAATGGCATACTACTCCAGGATTTTTGCCAAGAAAATCTCAAATGGGGTCACAGAGTTGGACATCACCTAAATGACTAAAAAACACCAGCAGTAATAATTAGTGATTATGAGGTTTCACTCCATTCCCTTCAGATATGGTAAAGCTGACCAAAAAGACAATTTTGAGTGATGAAGGAAAAAAGGCACATTGATGTATTAAGTGAGTCTATAAATGGGTAGATCCATTCTGGAAAACACTTTGGAACTGTTTAGAAAATGTTATTAAATAGTAAACATCCTTTGACCTAGTGATATCTCAGTTAGAATTTATCCCCAAAGAAATAAAGGAATAAAAAAAAGTCCGAAGAGAGAGAAATATTTATAGCTATTCTTTTTGTGTTGGATTAAAAAAAGATAATTAGAAAGTAAGCAGATGTCCAATCATTGACAAATGACTAAACAAATTGTGATATATTAATGTAATTGAATATACTATTTTAATATAAGAAATGAGTAGGAAAAGATGATTTCCAAGAGATATGGAAAGAATTGTATAAATTGATGCAGAGTGAAATAAGAATAAAATAACAGCAATCAAAAAAAAGAAACAAAATAACAACAATAGCAAAATCACAGTAGAGAGGCCATTGAGTTATATAATTCTGATAGTAGAAGGAGATAAGGCTAAAAAATAGAATTTGAATAGAAGTGATTGTGAAGGAACAGAGCAAAAAAATCATGAATTAAGCTCCACATGCAGAAAATAAAGAAAGACTAGGAAAGCTTACAAGGGTCACAAACTAGAGAATAGAATAGTCTAGAATAAATGTAAGAGGAAGAGCTATAGTAAAGAGAATTTTAAAAACATTTTTTTCACAAAAAGAAAGAGAAAATGCAAATTTAGAAAGAAATTGAAGAGGAGAAAAGGAAAATGAATTTACCCACCTACTTTATTGAAAAAAAAAATGAAAAATAGAAAAAAAGAAGTAAAAGAAGAAAAAAATGAGCAATTATTAAAGCAAAATACTTAAAATTACAGAAAGGGGAAAGATGGGAGAAGGGAGATGTTGAGAATGAATGAGAGCCATAATTATATTTTTCAGTTAAAATTAGTTAAGATTAAAAACTGAAGAAATGTCTTTAAAGAGGAATAAGAAAATGACCATAATTTAGGGGGGAAATCTATAGACAAATGAGACAAAATATAAATATAATTCTAATATCTTTAAATATGAATGGATTTATAGAGTCCAATTAATTGAAGAAGAGAGACTAAAGAAAGAAAACAAACAAAAAAAACACCTTATGTATCATGCATTTTTTAAAATATGTACTAAATAAAAATTGAGGTAATGCTACTCAGTTTCCTATGTACCAGATGAAAGGGGGGGGAGCATGAATTGCAATCCTATTGCCAGATAAAATAACAAAAATTTATGACATAGAAAGAGATTGAAGAAGAATGTATATTAAGCAGAAATAAACCATAGAAAACAAGCTAATGTCAGTATTAAACTGTATGCTTCAGGTACATTAGCATATAATTCTTGAAAGAAAGTCAACTGATCTACAAGAAACATAATAAAAATGAATAGTGACTGGATTCTTAAATGGCCTTTTCTTAGTGTTTTTATAAATCTAATAGAAAAATAAACAAAAGGAAAAAAGATAGTGTTGAATAAATTATTGAAGAAATTGCAGATAAAAGAATTATGAAATTTTTTAAATGAGTTTGGTAAAGAATACACATTATTTCTTAACATCACATAGGACTTTTACAAGAAATGATCATGTATCAGGGCACAGAGATTTGACAAATAAATATAAAATGCAGAAATAGTAAACAATCCATTACAGGCTATAATAACAATAAAAATAGAATCAGTTTTTCATATAAACGCAAAAGAGAAACATCCAAATTAAGATTTAAGAATTATGTTCTAAAAATTAGTAATGAAAAGAACAAACTATAAAAATCATTATAATCATGTATGGGAAAATGATTCATGAAATAGGATAACAGGTTTTCTAGAATACAGGTAAGTAGATCACAGTGAAAACTTGATATTCCTAAAAACATGTGTCCAAAAATAGAGATGAGTAATAATTAACTGAATATACATTTTTTAATATTAGAAAGTTGACAAATTATCCCAAATAATCTTAAAACTGAAGATAAAAAAATTAGGACATAAACACATTGCAAACATATATAGATGTAGATATCTATAGATAGATATGAATGAATAAATTTAGTTCTCTTAAATACTTTAAATTTTAATGCATCTTTATCCAGATTGATTAAAAAGAAGAGGTAAAAAAATAAAATCAATGAAGTATTTTTAAATATGATATGTTTCTAAGGTATTAAAAAATATAGAAACCTGTAATGAAACTATCAGAATGGGGCAAGGAGACCTGCCACTTCTGATTGAGTCAAAGGAAAATTCTATCAATATTTTAAGAAAAATTAGTATCCAAGGGAATTAATGAAAAAATGCAAATGAAGTTGGCCACCTTAAACTCTATTATAAAGCAGTAGTCATCAAAACCATTTGTTATTAACTAAGAAATAGAGTAGTTGATCAATGGAATACGTTTGGTTCAAATTGGTCAATGATTATAGTAATCTAGTGTTTGATAAATTCAAAACTCCCCAGCTTCTGTGATAAGAACTCAATGTTTGACAAAAATTACTGGGAAAATTGGAAAATAATATAGCAGAAACTAGGTACTGACCAACACCTAACACCCTATGCCAAGATAAGGTCAGAATAAGTTCATGATTTAGACATAAAGGGTTATACTATAAGCAAATTAGAAGAACAAAACATAGTGTACATCTCAGATGTGTAGACAAGAAAGAAATTTATGGCCAAAGAAAAATTAGAATGCATCATGTAAAGCAAAATGAATACTTTGATTATATTTTTGTTCAAACAAAACCAATGAAGACAAGATTAGAAGGGAAGCAGAAAACTGGGGGAAATTTTTACATCCAAAAGGTTTTGATAAAGGCATCATTTCTAAAATATATAGAGAACTGACTCAAATCTATAAGAATACAAGCCATTCTCCAATTGATAAATGACCAAAGGATATGAACAATTTTCAGATGAAGAAATTGCAGCCATTTCTAGTCATATGAGAAAATGCTCTAAATCACTATTGATTAGGGATATGCAAATTAAGACAACTCTGAGGTACCACTATATATCTCTCAGATCAGCTAACATGACAAGAAAAGAAAATGATATATATTGGAGGGGATGTGGAAAAATTGGGACACTAATACATTATTGATGGAGTTGTAAACTGATCCAGTCCTTCTGTAGAGTAATTTGGAACTATGCCCAAAGGACTATCAAATTTTTCATACCTTTTGATCTAGTAGTGTCTCTACTGGGTCTGTAGTAGCCTTTTTTGTAGTGGCAAGGAACTGAGTGGATGCCCATCAGTTGGGGATCAGTTGAATAAGCTATGGTATATGAATATTATAAAATATTGTTGTTCTATGAGAAATGATCAGTAGAATGATTTCAGAAAGGCCTAGAGAGGTTTACAGGAACTGATGCTAAGTAAAATGAGTAGAAGCAAGAGAATATTGTACCCAGTAACAACAAGATTATGAGATGATCAATTCTGATGAAATTGGCTCTTTTGAACAATGAAATGTATAAGTCCAATTTCAATAGATTTGTGATGGAGAGAATTATCTACATGCAGATAGAAGGCTATAGAGACTGAATATGGATCACAACATAGTATTTTCACATTTTTGTATGCTTATTTTTTGTTTTCTTTCTTATCTTTTTGTTTTCCTTTCAGATCTGATTTTTCTTGTGCAGCATGATAAATGTGTAAGTATGTGTAGAAGGATTACATATATTTAACATATATTGCATTGCTTGCTGTCTAGGGTAGGGGATGAGGGCAAAGAAGGGAAAAATTTGGAACACAAGATTTTGCAAGGGTAAATGCTGAAGACTATTTTTGCATATATTTTGAAAATAAAAATCTATTATTTTTCAAAAAAGAAAAAGTAGTATCAATATTTCACTATTCTCAAAAACAAAATAAAAAAATAACTGTAGCAGATTCTTTTCTAAAGCCAATATGTCCCTCATACATAAAAAGGAAAAATAAAGCACAAAAATTAATTATAAATGAAAGAAAGGAAGGAAGAAAGAAAGAAAAGAGAAAGAAAGGAAGGAAGGAAGGAAGCAAGAAAAGAAGGAAGCAAGGAAGGAAGGAAGGAAGGAAGGAAGGAAGGAAGGAAGGAAGGAAGGAAGGAAGGAAGGAAGGAA